>QRFJ01002361.1:57736-78463 GCA_006176705.1 Cocos nucifera | reverse complement strand
TTTCTCACAATGGAAAAATCAAATGCATGTGGCACACAAAAAAAAATAAGGGTTTTATAAATGCCAAATAGATGTAGATAAGATGGGATAAGGGCTAACGTTTAGTTCAAATTCAAACTCCTTTGAACTTGAACTTCATCCAACTAATCCTCATCCTTATCCATCTAGAGAGGAGGCCTGAATAGAGGTTTTGCATGGAGAATGATCGAGAGAAATCCTTTTTGTCACATAAAAAGAGAGTCCTTCATAAGGTGGTCAACCAAAGTGGATAAAGATAAGCCAGGTTCAGTTTCAAAACTCTTTTGAATTAAACTTAAACCAACCTATTCCTTATCAGTGGGGTGACAAACTTCTTCTGAATTTTATCTCACAGACAAACTCACTTTGTGCATTGAGAAGTAGACATTGAGATAAAGTGCGGTGTAGGGGAGAAGTCCAACTTCTTTGGACTCTAGATTTTAGTCATATGGTTCCAATTAAATTCTATTTAATTAGAGCCAAATAAATAAGATTAAATCTAATCAAATTAGGATTGAAACTAACTCAATTAAATATTAATCAAATAAAAAATTAATCGAGCCCAAATCCCAATCAAATTAGAAACCAATCTCTCTTAGTAATTAGGTCATCTCATAACCTAATCAAGTCAAACCAAATTAAATCCAATTCAATTAGATTTGATCCAAAATATATTACTCCATCAAATTAAGCTAATTAGCAATCTAATTGCTAATCAATCCTCCAATAATGATAGAGTCTAAATTCAATGAAACTCTTGATGATAGAGTCCCAATCCAATGAAACTCTTGATCATAGAGTCCCAGTCCAGAGAAACTCTTGATCATAGAGTTCCAGTTCAATAAAACTTTTGATTAGCAATCATGATCGGCTAGGTATTTTTTATGTACGTGATCCCATATGTTTGAACATAAGCCAGTAGCATAGGAATAAATTTCTATACTAATCGATATGATTATTTAACAAGCATACCCGATATCTATTGAAAAATATATTCCAAAGCCAATTATCAGTCTATTGACGGTTGAGCTATCTTATAATTATAATTAATTTATTAATAAATAAAATATTTATTTTAGAATTTTCATCATAAGATATATATCTTCTAATGAACTCCATTATTGTGATGAAGTTCTTAAGACTATTTAGTTTTGATAAATAGAGAATTTATCAATTATTTCTTAAAACTATTCACAATCAAATGATATACTGTTAATTACGATGACAGTGTTTATCGAGCATAGATCGTTGTATGCTATATAGGTTGATTATTCTCTTAACCAAGGAGTATGGAGATACTGGTATGGCATACAAGTCAGATATAAAGGTACATCATCACTGAACGTGATCAACTTCAGAGCATTCTGCTATCGAGAATTGCTCTGATGGGATATAGATATAAATATTCCTTAGACCTAGGTTTGATAAGTGTACATTCATAGGATACCCAAAAGAGATCAAAGGATACTATTTCTACCATGCTAAAGAACAAAAGATGTTCGTCAGCCTTAGGACAACCTTTTTGAAAAAGGAGTTCCTTGGTGAAGAAACCATTGCCTCTAAGGTTAAACTTGATAAAGTTCAATAGGTAGAAAGTCCAACATAGAATGTTAAACCTAAGTCAAATTTGATTAGATCAGATCCAAAGCCTAGTGAACCCGCACCATTAAGATGATCTGATAGAGTACCACGCCATCCAAATAGATACTATGAATGCTTGGTCCAGGATGATGATCCCATCGAACTCAATGAGAACGATAAGGATCCGATCACTTTTATGGATGCGATGAAGAGATCCGACTCTAAAAAATGGCTAGAAGTCATAAGATTCAAAATGGATTCCATGAAGGTCAATGATGTATGGACATTAGTTGACCCACCTAAAGGGGTTAAATCCATTGGATGTAAATGGGTCTTCAAAAGGAAGAGGGGCACAGACGAAAAGATGGAGACCTATAAAATCCGTTTGGTTGCCAAGGTGTATCGTCAATATTATGGTATTGACTATGACGAGATGTTCTCTCCTATGGCAATGCTCAAGTCCATTCGGATCATGCTTGCCATTGCTGTCCATCTGGACTATGAGATCTGGCAGTGGATGTGAAGACAGCTTTTTTAAATGGAGAGCTGACCGAAGAGATGTATATGATACAACCTGAAGGGTTCACATCCACAGATGAGTCCAAGAAGTGTAAGCTTTAGAGATCTATTTATGGATTGAAGCAGGCATCTCGAAGTTGGAACATGTATTTTGATAAAGTGATCAAAACGTATAGTTTCATTAAGAATGGAGAAGTGTTCCTTATTTTGTACGTGGATGATATTCTCTTAATCGAAAATGATATCTCCGCACTACAAGAAATAAAAGTTTGGTTGTCATCACAATTTTCCATAAAGGACTTGGGTGAAGCATGTTAGATATGTGTGCCCTAGAAGTCAAATTGGCTGACACTTGTAATACACTTCTAAAGATAAAATTATAATTTTAACTATAAATAATAACATGAGTTATTTTCTATCACAATGTATATTTGAAAGTATCTATGATACATCCCTTGAGTTAATGCTAATTATAGTTCATATTTTTAAGAGTTAAAAATTTAAGATATGAATTTTTATTATTAACTCATAAAATGCTTCCGACCGTAGGATCATCATGAGGATGGTGAATGATCCAAAAGGTTGGTGTATGATCACTTCTTTAGGATAGATGAGTCTTGAGTCTATGGTGTAGAGACACCAAAGCGAGAGTACAGGTACTCATTAGAAAACGAAGGCACTGAGCGTGACCACCTCAAGCAGTCATTAGAAAGTCTACCTTCTCGTCGATGACTGGCTCAAAGCTGCAGTAGTGTGTCTGATTCTTTGATCTAAGGTGCATCGACAGTTCACCTTAAAGGTATTATAGTTTGACTACATCATAACTCGATCTCCTAGCCATTCGAAATCCTGAGGTGTATGTTAGCTATAGCATGTTCATTATAGGAATTAGATTACACCAATAGAAGATCTATCTACCTCGGTAGAAGAGGAGCAGCCCTATGATGATCATGAGAATCGAGTCCATAAGCCTATGTCCATGGCAGAGTGAAATAATAGAAAGAGTTTCTATTAGGATTTTCACATTGAACTTGAATCGAATGATTAATTTATATGATGGATATTAGGATTTGATGAGATCACCTTAACCCTAATCTGGTCGGAGCTCAAGATAAAGAAATATAATCACATAGGTAACTACACCGAGAGGTTCATTTTTAGTTCTGATGGATTGCCGTCATATGATGCTAGGTGTCACTGGTGGATTTTGGGAGCAATTAGAATGATTTAGATGATCGATCATACTAGTTTTTTGAATCAGAAAAGTTCTAATCCATCGAAAGATGTTTCGATGATGTCAATGATAGAGATCGTGATATATTCCATTATCATATGAAACTGAACCTAACTGGGTCACACAAACAAGAGTTTGGATCTGGATATCATCAATTGGACTAACCCAGTTTAATTAATTTGAATAAGATTCAATTAGATTCAAGAAAATCATGCTAACACATGATTGAGCCTAACGTTCTTCTTTAATAATCATTAAAACTTGTCTCGACTGAGCCAAATATGTTTGGGCTCATTAGGAACCTTTACTTAATCTAACTGAAGCTTGTCCAAGTCAGAAAAGGATCATCTTAATTTATGAGATAAATTTGAGACAACACCTACCATTTTTCATCACCGGCTAAATCTTGTCCTTAGATTTTGATCAAATATTGACCTTTGATACTTAGACATCTACCCATGTGTCATGCACCCATAAGAGAGAACTTTGACCCTTGTCCCCCTACTAAAAGGTAGACAGATAAAGGGTGCATGCCTAGGGAGGCATGCACCCTATGTGGATAAGGATTGGAGTCCCATACAGATGGGACTCTAGTTGCTTCAGGGAATCAACCTAGATGAAGCCAAGGAGTCATGTTTGACCAGTCTTGGCACCATCTAAGGAGAGTTTTGAGGGACTCTAATCTGATTAAATTAGGTGATGTCATCCCACCAATCATACTTAGATCTGATTGCACAAAGGGCCTTGATTGGTCGAGATGATGTGGCACTGCATGGCGCAGCAGGGTCTATAAAAACCCTATCTGCACCTTGATTGAAAGAGCTTCTACCTTAGCCCATGCCACATAACCCCTCTCCCTCCTTCTCCATGCCACCCTCTGATCCTCTCTCTCCTCTCCATGCCCAAGAGGCTTTGGGCATAAGTTAGGTGCGATCTAAGCAAGAGAAAGGTGACAGAAAAGGAAGAAGGCAGCATTGCTGCGAGAGACAACGGTTGATCTTCAAAAGTCATTTTGAAGACCTTCAAGATCAGATCCAGATTTAATTTTTGGAGGATAGATTGAGAAGGAGAAGATCTCCAGATCCTACTCGAGTGGATACCGGTAGAGGCTAGGCGCTTGCGTGGCTACATTCAGAACCTCAGGCAAACATCGGGATCATCACAAGATAATAGGATTATCCATAACAAAGGTATGATTAAATTAGATTTAATTTAATTTTAATTTTTTATTAGATTAATAAGATCAGATATGAAGAGTCTCAGATCTAATTAGGATCTTAGAAATTTTTTTTTGAAATATCCTTCTTGATCCAATCAGATCTGAACAAACCTGATGCAAAAAAATAGTTTTTTTCCGTTCAACTGGTATCAGAGCTAGGTTCCAAAATTTATTAGATCTAATTTTATTTTAATTTTAATATAATAATTAGATAATTTCATATGTCACTTGAGATGTGATTAGATCTAAAATCAAAAAATTAAAAAATTAAATAATCTAGATCTAAGATGTATGAGATGCATGACTAGACTAGGAATAGAATTATTCTATATGTAGTCTAACATGATCATAATTTTAATTTAATTAATTATAATTTTTAGATCTATTTATTTACTTTTTTTGATATTATAAATATTATAATTAGACCTAAAAAATATAAAATAAATTTATTTAATTTATTCATATGAGATATGATAGATGCATATTTAGAATAGTTATAGAATAGTTCTACAAAATTAACTAGAATAAATTTTAATTTGATATGATCAATTTAAATCTTATTTTTTAGATATTTATGAGATAATTTAGATCAAAAAATATGCATGATATGATACATGAGATGTATGCAAAACATATTTTTAGTTAGATTAATTTTTATATATATGATATATATGTAGATCTAACTAGTTTTGTAGATTTATCATATTTTTGATTAAGGTGTTCTCCTTGGTCGTCCGGTCATAAGAACGAAGTAGGATTTAAAGGCCCTCTTCTTTCATTCGATGGGATATTCTTATGATGTGTAAGGGTGCTGCGTATTCATCCTTAATCAGAAATTAAAAACTTATTTTCTGTAAAATCCTAAATCCTAGAATTTTATTTACATGTTTTATTTATGAATCCTAAACTTAATTAAAAATTAAGATTATGAAATACATTAGGTCTAAAATTAAAAATTTTTAGATCTAAGACATATTCATAAAATTGGATTTGGACTTGGATAGCTCAATTAGGTCTAGCGATTGATCAAATTGAATCATGAGTCGGTTAGATGGGATCAAGAGTGCTTAAATTGACCAGCCTAATAGGATTAAGTCTAGGTCAAGATCGAGTCACATGAGTGATCAATCAAATTAAGACCTATTTAGGCTCAATGGTTAGAGTCTGGATTATAGGCCAACCCGATTGGTTCTGGCTCAATAATTTGGTGTCTAAGGTAAGTTTGGCATATACGATCGATTATTTTTTAATTGGGAGCTACTCAACTCGAATGCATTTTTGTCGAGTTAATGGCATATTCCTTCCACCGGTCTCACTTACCTGGCCATATTTATCGACTCAGTCCTGATCTAAGGTGGCTAGTAATCCAAGCTAACCCATGCCACTGGGTTAGTCATAATGGTTATGGCTATGTCAAATCAAGTTTAAAGAGACCTAAATCAAATTTTCCTAAGAAAATATTAAGTCTAAGGTCTTCCACCATTATAGATATTTGGGCCCTTTCCGGGGTAGATTGTTCTCGACTGGTCACAGTGGTTCAGTTGCACCAGGAAGATGCAACCATGTCTATTAGGCATTGGATGCTACGGGCTAGAGGATGGATTGGGCTCAATATTCTAGATACAATGAGAGATCCAATTAGGAATCCAAACTATGCAAATGATGGGTCTGACTTAACTAAGAAGTGGATCAATACTCTGGGTACGGTGAATTTATGAATTAGAAACTAAGCTTGGGTGCACTATGATTAGAGAATCATTGGACAAGAGTTGTTCACTCATTGGCTAACCCATCATCAATAACTATTAGGTGAGGTGATGAGTCAGTTGGTGGGACTATACCATCCACTAGAAATCAGTAATCATGAAAATTTTCACATCTCTACAGAGAAAGTGTAGGGATCTAAGAAAATAGTGAGAGCTAATTTATTTAAAAATCAAACCCTTAAATAAATTGATCGAGTCTTAATTACAAAATCTAACTAGAAATTTTGACTCTCTACAGAAAAAAGAAACATGACTACATCCAACCCACTAGCCCATATCCTGGACACCCATAGACTGACCGAACCTAATTATAAGGATTGGCTCTAAAACTTTAAAATCATTTTGGATTCTGAGAAGTTAACTCATGTATTAGACCAGGATCCTCCCATCTTATCAGTCCATCCATTTGCTGAACAAAGAGCGTCTCTTGACAAATGGATGGATGAAGATAACAAGGTCAGATACTACATGTTGGGTTTGATATTTGATGAACTTCAGTGCCAACATGAAGATATCAAGACTGTCCGCCAAATGTTGACTCACCTGTAAGAGTTGTTTAGTGAACAGAGTCACGCAGCCAAATATCATATCACCAAATGACTGTTTAAGGCTAAAATGCATGATGGGCAGTTAGTCCAAGATCATTGTTTGATGATGATTAAGGATTTCGAAGAGCTTGAGAAACTCGGAGTGATGTTAGACTAGGATCTGTAGAATAATATAATTCTGTAATCTTTGACTGATACATATGGGCAATTCATCATAAACTACCATATTCATAAACTTCAGAATACTCTGACCGAGCTTATGAATATGCTGGTTACTGCTGAGCTTTCTATGAAAGATTCTAAAGGCTCAGTACTTACTATGGAACGGACTTCTTCTAAGAGAAAATCTTTTGAAAAGAAGAAGAAGTTTGTGAAAAGACAGAAGGTGGAAGGTGGAATGAAAAGAAAGACAGAGCTGAAGAAGAAGGCCACTTACAAAAAAAAGTATTTTCATTGTAATACTAATGGCCACTGGAAGTGGAACTGTCCTACATACCTGGCCACCCTGAAGAATAAGAAGGAGATAGGTCCTTCTGAAGGTATGCTCGTTATTGAATCTAACCTTACGATTTCTTCTACATCCAGTAGGGTGCTTGACTCTGGTTCTAGTACTCATTTGTGCACTTTCATGCAGGGTTTTGAGAATAGCAGGAGGCTGAGGGATGGTGAGATAATCCTACATGTCGAAAATGGAGTAAGAATTGCTACTGTGGCCATGAAAATCTACCCTTTTCAACTACCATCTGGCTTAGATTTAGAACTTAAGAATTGTTATCATGTGCCTGCTGCAAGCAGGAATTTGATTTTTATTTCATGTTTAGCACAAAAAGGCTATGTAATTAGTTTTCTTAAGGACCATTGTAATATTCTTTATGAAAGAAATAAAATTGCAAGTGATTTTCTCATTAACGGTCTTTACCAATTACATATTGATGTATCTATCTTTAATATCGAGCAAAATGTGAATGTCATAAGATCAAAATGACTCAGAAATAGTCCAAATGATAGGTATCTATGGCACCTAAGGCTAGGTCATATAGCAGAAGATAGGATTAATAAATTAGAGAAAATTGGACTATTGAGTCCATTGACTTTCGAGTCATATCCAATTTATGAATCATATCTTCATGGCAAAATGACTAAGCTTCCTTTTGTAGGACATAGGGAAAGAACTATGGATCTACTGGCCCTAGTACATACTGATGTGTGCGATCCATTTGATGCGCCGGCTAGAGGCAACTTTGATTACTTCATAACCTTTACCGATGATTTATCTCAGTATGGATACGTGTATCTTATAAGACACAAGTCTGAAGCCTTTGAAAAGTTCAAGGAATTCAGACATGAAGTCGAAAAGCAAACTAAAAAATCCATTAAGATTCTTCGATCAGATCGAGGAGGTGAATACCTTAGTTGGAAATTCCTGAACTATCTCAGGCAAAATGGCATAGTCTCTCAATGGACTCCACCTAGAACACCTCAACTCAATAGGATTTTAGAATGAAGAAATCGAATCATATTAGATATGGTCCGATCTATGATGAGCTTCATAGACCTTCCTAATTTTTTTTGAAGACATAGTCTATTAACTGCTATATATTTACTGAATAGGATTTTCTCTAAAATTGTTCTTACCACATCATATGAGATATGGCATGGTAAGAAACCAAGTCTGAGTCATCTCAGAATTTAGGATTGTCCGACTCATATCAAAAGACAACAAGTGGGCAAGTTAGACTATAGGTCCTTTAGAGCTTGATTTATAGGATATCCTAAAGAATCATTAGGATGTTATTTCTACATTCTAAAAGACCATAATGTGATTATGAGTTGGCATGCCATTTTTCTTGAAAAATAGTTTATTCAAGACAGCAATATTGGAAAGCAGATCAAGCTCGAGGAGAAAGTATCACAAGAGCAACGAGCTAAGGACCCCATGGAACCAAATCAGGTTGAGCCAATACAATCACTACCTCCTCCACCTCGTAGATCAAAAAGGATTTTCCATCCCCCTATGAGGTACTTAGGTACTATTTCAGAGAAAGTAGAGGAAATATTCCTCGTAAGTAATGGGGTTCACGGTGATGATTCCAAAACCTATGATGAGATGATATCAAATATCAACTCTAAGAAATTGTTAGAGGCAATGAAGTCAGAAATTGACTCGATGCACTCAAACCAAGTCTGGACCTTGGTGGATCCATCAGAAGGTATAATACCTATTAGGTGTAAATGGATCTACAAGAGAAAGATTGGTGCAGATGAAAATATGGAGACATTCAAAGCAAGATTAGTGGCAAAAGGGATAGTTAGCATGAAGGCATTGACTATCAGGATATCTTATCATCAATAGCTATGCTAAAATCCATTCGCACAAAGGTTGCTGTTGTAGCTTATTTTGATTATGAAATATGGCAAATGGATGTAAAAATGGCATTCTTAAATGGATACTTTGAGAAAGATATCTATATAGAACAACCGCTAGATTTCACATTCAGTGATACTAATCATAAAGTATGCAAGCTGCAAAGATCCATATATGGACTCAAACAAGCATCTCAGAGCTGGAATACTCATTTTAATGATGTGATCAAATTATTTGGTTTCATCAAAAATGAGGAGGAACCATGTGTTTTTAAAAGGGTTAGTGGAAGCACTATTATCTTTCTCATACTATACATGGATGATATCCTTCTTATTGGAAATGATATTTCCATGTTGACCATAATTAAAATGTAGTTATCTAAAGAATTCTCCATGAAAGACCTAGGAGAAGCATCCTTCATTCTAGGAATCAAGGTCTATAGAGATAGACCGAATAGGATGCTAGGTCTTTCACAGAAGATGTACATAGAGGAAGTGCTAAAGAGGTTTAGCATGGAACACTCCAAGAGGGGATTGGTATCCTTCAGATATGGCATTCATCTCTCTAAGAAAATATGTCCCAATACATCAGAGGAGTTTGAACGCATGAGCAAGATCCCTTATGCTTCAGCAATAGGGAGCCTCATGTATGTCATGTTATGTACACGATCTGATATAGCCCATGCTGTGAGTGTCATGAGTAGATATCAGTCGAATCTAGGTGAAGAACACTGGACTTCTATGAAATGTATCCTTAAGTACTTGAGAAGAACTAAGAATATGTTGTTGGTTTTTGGTAATAGAGATCTCCAAGTCCAAGGGTATACAGACTTAGATTTTATGTTCGATATAGATGATCAAAAGTTGACATCTGGGAGTCTGTTTATGTGTAATGGTGGTGCTGTCAGTTGGAAAAGTTTCAAGTAGACAGTGATAGTAGATTCCATCATGAAAGCAGAATACATCGCTGCGTCAAAAGTTGCGAAAGAGGCAATCTGGTATAAGAAATTCACCATAAAGATCAAAGTGATGCCATCGGATGTCATTCCTTTGTACTGTAATAATAAAGGTGCCATAGCCCTTGCTAAGGAGCCAAGGTCTCATCAAAAATTCAAGAACATCGAGCGGCAATACCATCTAATCTACGATTACCTCAAGAAAGGATACGTCGAGCTCAAGAGAGTTGACTCCGCATACAATGCGGTAGACCCACTCACAAAGCCGTTGGGCCAGCAGAAGATCAAAGCCCACCTTGAGAAGATGGAACCTAGATTTGTAGCCAATTGGCTTTAGGTCAAGTGGGAGTTTGTTAGATATGTGTGCCCTAGAAGCCAGATTAGCTGACACTTATAATACACTTCTTAGGGCAAAATTATAATTTTAACTATAAATAATAAATTGAGTTATTTTCTATTACAGTGTGTATTTGAAAGTGTCTGTGATACATCCCTTAAGTTAATGGTAATGATAGTTCATATTTTTAAGAATTAAAAATTTAAGATATGAATTTTCATTATTAACTCATAAAATGCTTTCGACCAAAGGATCATCATAAGGATAGTGATTAATCCAGGAGGTTGGTATATGATCATTTCTTTAGGATAGATGAGTCTTGAGTCTACGGTGTGGAGACACCAGAGTGAGAGTATAGATACTCATTAGAGAACGAGGGCACTGAGTGTGACCACCTCGAGCAGTCATCAGAAAGTCTACCTTCTCGTCGATGACTGGCTCGAAGCTGCAGTAGTGTGTATGGTTCTTTGATCTGAGGTGCATCGATAGTTCATCATAAGGGTGTTATAGTTTGACTACACCATAACTCGGTCTCCTAGCCATTCAGAACCCTGAGGTGTATGTTGGCTATAGCATGTTCATTGTAGGAATTGGATTGCACCAATATGGAAGATCTATCTACCTCGGTAGAAGAGGAGCAGCTCTATGATGATCATGAGAATCGAGTCCATAAGCCCATGGCCATGGCAGAGTGAAATAATAGAAAGAATTTCTATTAGAATTTTCATATTGGATTTGAATCGAATGATTACATTCATATGACAGATATTAGGGATTTGACGAGATCACCTTAACCCTAATCTGATCGGGAGCTCAAGATAGAAGGAACTTAATCACATAGGATAACTACACCGAGAGGATTCATTTTCAATTCTGATGGGTTGCCACCATATGCTGCTAGGTGTCACTAGTGGATTTTGGGAAGCAATTAGAATGATTTGGATGATCGATCATTACTAGCTGTATCTAAATCAAAAAAGTTCTGATCCTATCGGAAGGTAGTTTCGATGATGTCAATGATAGAGATCGTGACATATTCCATTACCATATGAAACTAAACCTAACTGGATCACACAAACAAGGAGTTTGGATCTGGATATCATCAATTGGACTAACCCAGTTCAATTAATTTGAATAAGATTCAATTAGGTTCAAGGGAATCGTGCTAGCACACGATTGAGCCTAATGTTCTCCTTTAACAATCATTAAAGCTTGTCCTAACTAAGCCAAATATGTTTGGGCTCACTCAAAAATCTTTACTTAGTCTGACTGAAGCTTGTCCAAGTCAGAAAAGAATTATCTTAATTTATGAAATAAATTTGAGACAATACCTGCCATTTTTCATCACCTGCTAAATCTTATCCTTAGACTTTGGTCAAATGTTAACCTTTGATACTTAGACATCTGCCCATGTGTCATGCACCCATAGGAGAGAACTTTAACCCTTGTCCTCCTGCTAAAAGGTAGACAAATAAAGAGTGCATGCCTAGGGAGGCATGTGCCCCATGTGGATAAGGATTAGAGTCCCATATAGATGGGACTCCAGTTGCTTCAGGAAATCAATCTATATGGCGCCAAGGAGTCCTGTTTGACCAATCTTGGCACCATCTAAGGAGAGTTTTGAGAGACTCTAATCTGATTAGATCAGATAATATCATTCCATCAATCAGATTTAGATCTGATTGCACAAAGGGCCATGATTAGTCGGGATGATGTGGCACTGCATGGCGCAGTAGGGTCTATAAAAATCCTGTCTGCGCCTAGATTGAAAGAGCTTCTGCCTTAGCCCATGCCACAAAGCCCCTCTCCCTCCTTCTCCATGCCACCCTCTAGTCATCTCTCTCCTCTCCATGCCCAAGAGGCTTTGGGCATAAGTTAGGTGCGATCCAAGCAAGAAAAAGGCGACAGGAAAGGAAGAAGGCAGCATTGCTACAAGAAACAATGGTTGATCTTCAAAAATTATTTTGAAGACCTTCAAGATCAAATCTACATCTAATTTTTGGAGGATAGATTGAGAAGGAAAAGATCTCTAGATTCTATCTGAGTGCATATTGGTAGAAGCTAGGCGCTTGCATGGCTACATCCAAAACCTCAGGCAAACATCGGGATCATCACAGGATAATAGGATTACCCATAACAAAGGTATAATTAAATTAAATTTTATTTTATTTTTCTTTTATTAGATCAATAAGATTAGATTTGAAGAGTCTTAGATTTGATTAGGATCTTAGAAAAATTTTTTTGAAATATCGCTCTTGATCCAATCAGATTTGAACGAACCTGACCCAGGAAAATAGTTTTTTTCCCTTCAAAGCATCCTACATCCTAGGGATGAAGATCTATAGAGATATATCTAAAAGGATGCTTGGTATATCTTAGTCTACATACATAGAAACTATACTTAAGAGATTTAGCATGGAGAATTCTGAAAAGGGCTATCTCCCGATAGGTCAAGAAATTTTTTTCTCTAAGAAGGATTGTCCGACAACTCCTGAAGAGATAGAACGTATGAGTAGAACACCATATACTTCAGTAGTGGGATCTATTATATATGCAATGATATGTACGAGATCAGACATGGCATACTCATTAGGAGTGGTGAGTAGATACTAGTCTGACCCTAGAAAAAATCATTGAAAGATGATTAAAACCATCTTTAAGTATTTGAGAAATACTAAGGACCAATGGTTGGTTTATGGTAAGTCAGATCTAAAGCTTATGGGGTTTACAGACTCCAACTTTCAATATAACTATAATGACAGTAAAAGTGTGTCGGGGTATATCTTTACTCTAAATAGTGGAGCCATCTGCTGAAAAAGTTTCAAGCAGCATACAGTGACTGACTCTATTTGTGAAGTAGAGTACATGACAGTATCAGATGCAGAAAAGAAAGCTGTGTGGCTGAGAAAGTTCATTATCGAGCTCAGAGTAGCACCCTCCATTGATGGTCCAGTCCTGTTCTACTGCGACAGCATTGATGCCATAGCTTAAGTAAAGAAACCGAAGGCACATCAGCGGACAAAGCATATTCTGCGCAACTTTTATTTGATCCACGAAATCATGGATCGTGGTGACGTCGACCTTCAGAAGATCAATGAAAAGGAGAACCTAGCCGACTCCTTCACTAAAGCCCTAGCAATTAAGAAGTTCGACAACCACAAGTCAAAGATGGATATTAGATACTGTGTCGAGTGGCTTTAGGACAAGTGGGAGTTATTAAAAATTATGTTCCAAAGCCAATCATCAGCCGATTGATGGTTGAGCTATTTTATAATTATAATTAATTTATTAATTAATAAAAATATTTTGATATCTTTTTCATCATAAGTTTACATCTTCTAATGAACTCCATTATTGTGATAAAGTCCTTAGGACTGTTTAGTTTCGATAAACAGAGGATTTATCGATTAGTCCTTAAATTTGTTTACAACCAAATGATAGGCTGTTAATTAGGACAACAGCATCTATCAAGCATAGGTTGCTATATGCTATATAGGTTGGTTATTCTCTTAACCAAAGAGTATGAAGACACTAGTATGGCATACAGGTAAGATGTATGAGTACATCATCACTGAATGTGACCAACTTCAGAGCATTCTACTGTCAAGAATGTCTCTGATGGGATATAGATATAAGTATCCCTTAGACCTGAGATCACCTCAGTGACTTACAAGCAACACACAATGCTTTGGTACCAGACTAACTAAATTTTTAATTCAACAATGGAAGACTTCTGGGCACAGTCAAGTACTTACGAAGTCGGAGTATGATCAAGATGGAATTGACCACTCCAAGAGTTGGAGAAGAATGTATCACTGTATTTCAATATAACAAAACCTTAGTCAGGATAATCTATCACATGGATTTGATATTTTGAAATATAATATGGATAATCTGATCAAAGTTGATAGTTAAACTTTGAGGTGTTCTTTGAGCATTATGGTTAAGGGGATCAATTATATGGTAACTATATCCGTATGGATTCTAAGAATGGTGTTCTACACCTTTGACCTATCCGACCATCGAATATCATTGCTAGATGGTCACTTCAATTGGTATAGAAATTTATTCCTATGCTACTGACTTAGGTTCGGACCTATGAGGTCATGCACATTAGAGCTTATGATCTGATCGGATGGTTGATCAATGATTAAGAATCATTCTAGGGTTAAACAATCAATACGATTGTTATTTAACCTAGTGCAAGTGTTGCAGGAGGATCGATTAGCAATTGAATTGCTAATTAGCTTAATTTGATTAAGCCAATAGGCTGAGATTAAGTATAATTAAATATAATTTAATTAGATTTGGTTTGGGCTTTATTGGATCAAGTTCAATTAGTTTATTAGGTAAGCCAAGTGCAAGGAAGAACTAATCCTAGTCTAACTAGGACTCGGATTAATCCAATTTTTTAATTTAATTAGAAAATAAATTATAATTTAATTTAATTTAATTTAATTTAATTAAGTTCTTAAATGAGTTAGAGCCTTATTTAATTAGATTGGTTTAATCTTGATTTTATTTGGTTAAAAGATCTTGTTTGACCAAGTCAAAACAGGAGTCCTAGTATGACTAAGACTCCCTATCACTTGCGCCACTTAATCCTCACACCCCATGCCCTTTTTGTTTTATTTCTTATGTAAAAATTCTCCACTCCCATGGCTTCTCACGCCCTCTTTCTCTCCTTCTTTTCTCATAAGGCAATTTATTGGAAGACCAAGTCAAAAGAGGAGTTAGTTTTGCTTAGGATTCTATGAGATAGAATCCTTGTTGACCAAAACACCTTTCTTTGAGTGCCACCCCTTCTTTTAATTAATTCTTTTCTTATTCTATGAAAATAATCTTCTTTTTTGTGCACCCTCCCTTGCTGGTCCATGCCAATAATTATGGAGGAGGTGCTCAAGAGTTAGGCACCCCAACAACTTTCCATGTTTGGACATTCCTAGTCTAGGATTTTGATCTAACTTGGACTCTTCCTTTTATCTATTTGCTGGATGAATTTTGTTCTAATTTTTTTATGAAATATAGAGCTTTGGAAGAGGTTTGGGGTATGCAAAAATTAGATGAATAGGGTCCTTGGGCGTGGGGGTTCCATAGAAACCAAACTAGGTGTCTAGGTGAGAGAAAAGAGAAGAAGAAGAGGATCTTTTTTTAGGGCTATTTTATTTTCAATCTCTCCTTTTTTGAGTTTTTTTCTGAGAGAATCTCATATCAATAAATTTTTATCTTTTTTCTCATATTTTAGAGAGTCCAAATTTTGAAGAAGGAAGCATCGGATCAACCATCGAAGAAGGATCAGCATAGTACTAGCATGTTTTGCTAATTTTCTGCATCGAACTTCAAATCAGAGATTGTAGGCTCGTGTAGATGACTCCTAGAGGCCGAACGTATGTGCAGCTCATGACTTCATTGTTAAGCTTGGATCAGCAAGTTAGAACATCTAACTTGCTCAAGTAATAGATCTGATCTATTAACTTCATACCTGCATTTGATGTAGTATAGATCTACATTGATTTGATCAACCTTTTACTTTCTTATTTGATTTTAATTTTTGATTTAATATCATGCCTTGATAATGCAATAAATCTAAGATCTAGATATTTATATATTTATTTAAATAAATATTTAATTTATTTAAATCTTTTGCTGTAAGATCTTGAAAAAGTTTTCAAGATCTACCTATAAAACCCTAGATTTGGTTCCTTCAATTGGTATCAAAGTCAGGTTGTTATTACATGATTTTTATGCATATTTAGATTATTTCTTAAATTAGATCTAATTTATAATCTAATTATTAAATTTAAAATTAAAAAAAAAATTAGATCTCACGAACTGCCATAAGATTGTCCTGCTGTAAGATTTATCCCTTACAGTGAATAGGTTGTCCTAGTTCATGATGATCTGACTCTAATTATAAATTTATTAGATTTGATCTAATTTTATTTATAATTTAATAGATTTAAAATAGTTTTAGATTTAAAAATAAAATATTTTAGATTGCATGGACTGCCATAAGGTTGTCCTGCTGTAAGGTTTATCCCTTACAGTGAATAGCTTGTCCTAGTACGTGCTGATCTAAAATATTGATCATAAAATTTTAAATTAGATCTAAGAGATTTTATGATCTGATTAAAAATATTTTAATTTAATTTTAATCTTCATAAATATGTTAGATTTGATCTAGAATGATTTATGATTGATTATTATTGAAACTATTTCAATTACATGAACCTATTTAGATTAAATCTAAAGTAGATTCATGTTTATGTTACTTGCATATTGATTATGAATCAAACATGCAACTTGATTGATAGAACCATGTTGTAAAAATATTTTACAAATATGAAAACTATTTTCAAAAAGCCAAACTCCAATCCTCAACCCAAAACTTAATTAAGAAGTTATTTGATTAGGTTCTAAGATTATAAACTGAATATCCTATGACACGAATCATAACACATTGGGTTAATGGATTAGTGGGGATTAGGTCCATTAATTGGGTTAGACCTAGGGTTAGATTAAAGAATGGACTTAATTAGAGAATTGACTAAATCTAATCAATTGTTATCTTAGATTAGGTCAAGGATTCTCTAAATCAATTGCAATAGTTGTAGTTGGTCAAGTCCATGTCTTTAACAAGACCCAAGATAGACTTGATTCTTGGCTACGCAGTCTAGCACGAACTATTAGGTTGATCTAATTGAAACTAATTAAACCAGTTGGTGTCTAAGATAAACCAGACCAATGATTTTCAATTGGCAACTCACTTACCTGATCATTTCTGATGGTGTCTAAGGCAAGCCTGGCAGACCTTTCCACTGATCGAACTTACCTGGCCTCTTGGTGAGATTATGTTTTGATCATATCGTTTAACTATTCGAGCTGACCCATGTCAGCTACGTAAATCAGTTTGACTAATTTAGGTGCTCCTAGATCAGCCTATTAATGATCTCCCTTAAGCTGACTTAGTGAAGTTAGTGAGATGATCATGACAAGCTGGTTAATCTGACCTACTCACTTCTATAAATTAAATCCTCTAAAATTATTAGGTCTCTAAAATGAAATAGTTATATGATAACTGGATCATGGCCTCTCATTAAAGTGGATGATAATGAGTCCATCAGTTGGATAATCATTAGAGGCCCAAAGGCCTGGTGCTTATTAATTGATGGAATTATCATTCATTATATAATCTCTTGGATATATCTTTCTAAATGGTGGTTAGGTGGGCCAACCAAAGTTGGGCCTGATCATTCATTGGTTGGATAGGCTAAGTATGATTATGTTAATGGTTGGATCTAACTGGATCCTTTTCTGAGAAGGCCAAAACTAATTGATCAGGGCCTAGGGTAAAATTTAATTACTAAAAATTATTTGGAGAATCAATTGGTTTTGAACCTACCCTTAGATATACATTGGTGGGCCAACCAAAGTTGGGCTCATGTACAGTCTATATGGACTCTAGTATCCACTAAGAAATTAGGATAATTCCTCGAATTGGAGGTAGAGACTACCAATTCGAATAAAATAGTGAAAGAAATCTTTTGATTAAAGTTCAAACCTTTAGGTTTAATAAATCAATTACTAATAAGATTTTGGTTTTTCTTTGTACAAACATGGCCACTTTTTTATCGCTTTGATCATTGTTGGATAATGATAAGTTGATGGGACCCAATTTTGATAGCTGGTATCGAAAGTTGAAGATTGTCTTGGAGCATGAATAGATCCTATATGTGCTGACGGATCCTGCACCTAAGGAGCTAGCTACCAATGCACGTGGAACAGCCAGAGACACTTATCAGAAATGGCTCAGTGATCGAACCACAGTGCACTGCATTATACTACCTGCGATAAGCGACGAGATCAGTCACAAGTTTGAGACAGCTCAACCAAACGAAATGCTCCAAGTGTTGGAGGATTCTTTTGGCACACCCGATGACGTTGAGAGGCATAAGACTAGTTGCACCATTTTCAATGCTAGAATGCGAGATGGAGCCTTTATCACTGATCATGTACTATATATGATCGAGCTGATAGAGCGCTTGAGCAAACTTGGCTTTTTCTTGCATGAATAACTTAGAAAAAATGCAATACTAAACTTGCTACCAAAGTCCTATCTCCCTTTCCTTACTCATTACAGAATGACAAAGCCTGAAGTAAATTATCATGGCTTATCGGGGTTACTTCAGAACTTTAAGAAGGATCACCAGCTCCATAAAGAGTGAACTTAGTGGGAGATTCATCTTCTGGTTCTTGACCCTTTAGGAAAGAAAAGAATAACAAGAAAAAAAAAATAAAGAAGGTGCAAGTTCAGGCTGGGACATCAGTGCAGGGCTAGACTAGGAAGATCAAGACCAATAAGAGTCAAGCCGAATGCTTTTTTTGCAAGAAGCGGGTGAAGGGAAATCGTGATTTCCCGATCCAGGTTCGTTCAGATCTGATTAGATCAAGAGATATATTTCAAAAAAAATTTCTTGATCTCAATCAGATCTTGATATATTTTAGATCTGATTCTTATTATTTTAATAAATAAAATAAAATAAGATAAATTAAATCAAATTTAATTTACCTGATTTGGGTAATCCTATTACCCTGTAGATGATCCTGATTGCAGCGGAAGGTTCTGGATCTTAGCCACGCAAGCGCCTGGCCTCTACCGGTATCCACTTGGGTTGGATCTGGAGATCCTCTTCTTCTCTATCACACCTCCAAAAATCAGATCTGGATCTGATCTGGAGGATCTTCAAAACTCTTTTGAAGATCTGCAGTCGTCCTTTTGCAGCAGCGCAGCCTTCTTGCTTTTGATCGCCTTTCCTTGATCTGAATCGCACCAACCAAAGTCCAAAACTCCTTTTGGACGTGGAGAGCAAGGGGAGAAGAGACTATGGCATGGAGAAGGAGGGGAGAGGCAGCCTTGGGGCGTGTCTAATTAGCATTCACTTTAGAATTAGGGTTGGGCGCAGGGTCTTATTTATAGACCTCTTGTGATCCAACTCCTCTTCCTCCTCAACCAATCACAACCCTTTGTGAAATCAGATCTAAATCTGATTGGTTGGAATAGAGACCCCTGGATTCCTCCTTAGAGGGTGCCTAAGACCAGTCAAAGTTGGATTCTTAGTAGAACTCTGATTGGAATCCAAAAAGGGAGGTGGAGTCCTTGGCCAACAAGGACTCCTAGGCGCCTCCTACTTGGGCTCACGCCACCCTTGGCGTGCGCCCTTCTCCTTGCCAGGTTCTGGCAGGGGGACAGGCCCCCACCAGCTCTCCAATAGGTGCATGACATGTGGTCAAAAGTCAAAGGGTCAATGGTCAATGTTTGACCAGTCAAAGGTAGACTTTTGACCAAAGTCAAAGAACAAGAAATGGCAGGTGACCAAAAATGGCAGGTAATGTCTTACAAATAAGACAACCTTATTCTGACTTGGACAACCTCCAGTCAGACCATATGAAGGCCTCTGATTGAGCACAAACTCCTTTGGCTCAGTCAGGACAACTTATTTATGATAGTAAAAGAAGAACGTTAGGTTCAATCGAGTGCTAGCACGATTTTCTTGAACCTAATTGAATCTCATTCAGATCAATTGAACTAGATCAGTTCAATTGATGATCACCAGATTCAAACCCTTGTTTGTGTGACCCAGTTAGGTTCAGTTCTGTATGGTAATGGGATATGTCATGATCTCTATCATCGACATCATCGAAACTCCTTTCGATGGATCAGAACTCTTCTGATTCGAACAGCTAGAATGATCGATCATCTAAATCATTCTAATTGCTCCCAAAATCCACCAGTGACACCTAGCAGTATATGGTGGCAACCCATCAGAGCTGAATGTCTACCTTCGTCTGGTAGAGGATGAGCCCTATGCCATAGTCTGAGATTCAAGTCCAGAAGGCCATGCGCATGAGTAGAGTGAAAATAATGAAAGAGTTTCTATTTAATTTTCACAACTTGGACTCAATCGAATGATTACATCATATGACAGAGACTAGGTTTGACGAGTTCACCTTAACCCTAATCTGATCAGGGTTCAAGAAGAAGAACTTAATCACAACAGTACTGCACCAAGAGTTCCACATTCAGCTCTGATGTTGCCACCATATAACTGCTAGGTGTCACTGGTGGATTTTGGAGCAATTAGAATGATTTAGATGAATCGATCATTTAGCTGTATCTCTCTCTTT
>QRFJ01002361.1:0-57086 GCA_006176705.1 Cocos nucifera | reverse complement strand
TAGATCCCATCTTGATGCAATCCAGTTCCTACAATGAACATGCTATAGCCAACATACACCTCAGGGTTCCATATGGCTAGGAGACCGAGTAATGGTATAGTCAAACTATAACACCCTCAAGGTGAACTGTCGATGCATCTAGGTCAAAGAACTAGACACACTACTGCAGCATCGAGTCAGTCATTGACGAGAGGTAGACTTCCTAATGACTACTCGAGGTGGTCACGCTCAGTGTCCTCGTTCTCTAACGAGTACCTGTACTCTCGCTCCGGTGTCTCCACACCGTAGACTCAAGACTCATCTACTAAAGAGAAGTGATCGTACACCAACCTTCCGGATCAATCACCATCCTCGTGATGATCCTATGGTCGGGAGCTGTTTATGAGTTAATAATGATTATTCATGTCTTAAATTTTCAACTCTTGAAAATATGAATTATCATTACCATTAACTCAAAGGATGTATCACAGACACTAAATACACATGTGTGATAGAAAATAACCCATTTTATAAATTATAGTCAAAATTATAATTTTGCCCCTAGAAGTGTATTACAAGTGTCAGCCAATTCTAGCTTCTAGGGCACATATATCTAACAATCTCCCACTTGTCCTAAAGCCAATTGGCTACAAGTCTAAGTCCCATCTTCTCAAGGTGGGCTTCGATCTTCTGCTGGCCCAACGGCTTTATAAGTGGGTCTGCCACATTATCTGCGGAGTTGACTCTCTTGACCTCAACGTAACCTTTCTCAAGGTAATCGCGGATGAGATGATATCGCTGCTCAATGTGCTTGGACTTCTGGTGAGACCTCGGCTCCTTAGCAAGGGTTATGGCGCCATTGTTGTCGCAGTAAAGAGAAATGGCATCTGATGGCATTACTCCAATTTCTGCAGCAAACTTCTTGTACCAGAACGCTTCCTTTGTAGCCTCTGATGCAGCTATATATTCTGCTTCCATGGTGGAATCTGCTATCACAGTTTGCTTGGAACTCTTCCAGCTGACAGCTCCACTATTGCACACAAACAGACTTCCAGATGTCGACTTTCGATCATCTATATCAGACATGAAGTCCGAGTCTGTGTATCCTTGAACTTGGAGTTCTCCGTTACCAAAGACCAACATCATATCCTTAGTTCTTCTCAAGTACTTAAGGATACATTTCACAGAAGTCCAGTGTTCTTCACCTGGATTTGACTGATATCTGCTTGTGACACTCACAGCATGGGCTATATCAGGTCGTGTACATAGCATGGCATACATGAGGCTCCCTATTGCAAAAGCATAAGGGATCTTGCTCATGCATTCTATTCCTCAGGTTTTGCTGGGGCACATCTTCTTGGAAAGATGAATACCATGTCTGAAGGGTATTAATCCCCTCTTAGAGTTTTCCATACTAAACCTCTTTAGTACTTCCTCTATGTACATTTTCTGTGAAAGTCCTAGCATCCTATTCGGTCTATCCCTATAGACCTTAATTCCTAGAATAAAGGATGCTTCACCTAGGTCTTTCATGGAGAATTCCTTAGGACAACCACATCTTGACTGATGTCAACATGGGAATATCATTCCCAATAAGGAGGATGTCATCCACGTATAATACGAGGAAGATAACAGCGCTCCCACTGACCCTTTTGAAAACACATGGTTCCTCTTCGTTTTTGATGAAACCAAACTTTTTGATCACATCATTGAAATGAGTGTTCCAGCTCCGAGATGCTTGCTTAAGTCCATATATGAACCTTTGCAGCTTGCAAACCTTGTGATCAGTATCACTGGATGTGAAACCTAGCGGCTGTTCCATATAGATATCTTCCTCAAGATATCCATTTAGGAATGCCGTTTTCACATCCATTTGCCATATTTCATAATCGAAATAGGCTGCAATAGCAAGCAATGTGCGGATGGATTTTAGCATAGCTACCGGGAAAAAGGTATCCTGATAGTCAATGCCTTCACGTTGACTATAACCTTTTGCCACCAGTCTAGCCTTGAATGTCTCCACATTCCCATCTACACCAATCTTTCTCTTGAAGATCCATTTACACCCAATAGGTACTATACCTTCTGGTGGATCTACCAAGGTCCAGACTTGGTTTGAGTGCATCGAGTCGATCTCTGACTTCATTGCCTCAAGCCATTTCTCGGAGTCAATATCTGATATCGCCTCATTGTAGGTTTTGGGATCATCACCATGAGCACCATTACCTATGAGGAATATTTCCTCTATGTCCTCTGAAATAATACCTAAGTATCTTTTAGGGGGACGGAAAACTCTTTTCGATCTACGAGGTGGAGGAGGTAGTGTTCTTATTGGCTCAACCTGATTTGGTTCCACTTGGTCCTTAGCTCTTTCTGCTTGTGAGACTTTCTCATCAAGCTTAATCTGCTTTCCAATGCCGCTATCTTGAACAAACTATTTTTTAAGAAATATGGCATGTCGACTCACAATCACATTGTGGTCTTCTGGAATGTAGAAATAGTATCCTAATAACTCTTTAGGATATCCTATGAATCGAGCTCTAAAGGACCTAAACTCTAACTTGTCCGCTTGTTGTCTTTTGACATGAGCCGGACAACCCCAAATTCTGAGATGACTCAGACTTGGTTTCTTACCGTGCCATATCTCATACGGTGTGGTAGGAACGATTTTAGAGGGAACCCTATTCAGTAAATAGATTGAAGTTAATAATGAATGTCTCCAAAGAAAATCTGGGAGGTCTGTGAAGCTCATCATGGATCGAACCATATCCAATAGAGTCCGATTTCTCCGTTCTGAAATTCCATTGAGTTGAGGTGTTCCTGGTGGAGTCCATTGAGAGACTATGCCATTTTCCTTAAGATAGTCTAGGAATTCCCAGCTAAGGTATTCACCTCCTCGATCTGATCGAAGAACCTTAATGGGTTTTCCAGTTTGTTTTTCTACTTCATGTCTGAATTCTTTGAACTTTTCAAAAGGCTTCAGACTTATGTCTCATAAGATACACATACCCATACCTAGACAGATCATCGGTAAAGGTAATGAAGTAGACAAAATTGCCTCTAGCCGGCACATCGAATGGGCCGCACACATTAGTATGTACTAGGGCAAGGAGATCTGTGGCCCTCTCCCCATGTCCAACAAAAGGGAGTTTAGTCATTTTGCCTTGAAGACAAGATTCACAAGTCGGATATGACTCAAAAGTCAATGGACTCAATAGCCCATTTTTCTCCAATTTGTTAATCCTATCTTCTGCTATATGACCCAATCTCAGGTGCCATAGATATCTATCATTTGGACTATCCCTAGGTCGTTTGGCATTCACATTTTGCTCGATAGTTAAAACAGGTACATCAATATGCAACTGATAAAGACCATTAACAAGGAAACCATTTGCAATTTTATTTCTTTCATAAAGAATATTACAATGGTCCTTAAAGAAGGTGATCACATAACCTTCTTGTGCTAAGCATGAAACAGAAATCAAATTCCTGCTAGCTGCAGGCACATAATAACAGTCTTTTAAAACTAAGTCTAAACCAGATGGTAATCGCAGAGGGTATGTTCCCATGGCTACAGCAGCAACTCTTGCTCCATTACCGATGCGTAGGATCATGTCTCCATCCCTCAGCCTCCTGCTATCCTCAAGACCCTGCATAGAAGTGCACAGATGAGCACTAGAACCAGAGTCAAGCACCCAACTGGATGCAGAAGAAACTGTAAGGTTAGACTCAATAATGAGCATACCTCCAGAAGGACCTTACTTCTTGTTCTTCAGGGTGGCCAGGTAAGTAGGGCAGTTCCGCTTCCAATGGCCGTCGCTGTTGCAATGGAAATACTTTCCTTTGCCATCGACCTTCTTCTTCGGTTCTGCCTTCTTCTTCTTTGATCCTTCTACCTTTTGCTTTTTCACAGACTTCTTTTTCTTTCCATAAGACTTTCTTTTGGAAGAAGTCTGTTCCATAGCAAGAACTGAGCCTTTAGAACCTTTCATAGAAAGCTCAGCGGTAACCAGCATATTCATCAACTCGGCCAAGGAATTCTGAAGTTTATGCATGTGGTAATTCATGATGAATTGCCCATATGCATCAGTCAAGGATTGCAGAATAATATCGTTCTGCAAGTCCAAGTCCAACTTCACACCGAGCTTCTCAAGCTCTTCCATGTCCTTGATCATTGTCAGACAGTGATCTTGGACTGACTGCCCATCATGCATCTTAGCCTTAAAAAGTCGTTTTGTGACTTGATATTTGGCTGCGCGACTCTGTTCACCAAACATCTCCTGCAGGTGAGCCAACATTTGGCGAGCAGTCCCGATATCTTCATGTTGGCGCTGGAGCTCATCAGACATCGAGCCCAACATGTAGTATCTGGCCTTATTGTCTTCGTCAATCCATTTTTCCAGAGACGCTCTCTGTTCAGTGGATGGACGAGCTGGTAAGGTGGGAGGGTCCTGGTCCAAAACATGTGTTAACTTCTCTGAACCCAAAACAATTTTGTAGTTCCTGAGCCAATCTTTATAATTGGGTCCAGTCAGTCTATGTGTGTCTAGGATACATGCCAGTGGGTTTGGACGCAGACATTTTCCTGTAGAGAGTCAAAGATTCTAGTTAGATACTGTAATTTTGACTTGACCAATTTGTTTAGGGATTTTATTTTTAAACAAATTAGCTCCCACTATTTTCTCGGATCCCTACACTCCCTTTGTAGAGATGCGAAAATCTCCGCGATTGATGATTTCTAGTGGGTGGTGCGGTCTCACCAACTGACTCATCACCTCACCTAACAATCATTGGTGATGGGTTAGCCAATGAGTGAACAACTCTTGTTCAATGATTCTCTAATCATGGTGCACCCAAACTTGGTCTCTAATTCATGAATCTCACCGTATCCGAAATATTGATCCACTCCTTAGTTAAGTCAGACCCACCATTTGCATAGACTGGGTTCCTAATTGGGTCTCTCACCATATCTGAAATATTGAGCCCAACTCATCCTCCAGCCCATAGCATCCAATGCCTAATAGACATGGTTGCATCTTCCCGGTGTAACTGAGCCACTGTATCCAGCCGAGAACAATCAACCCCGGGAAGGGCCCGCACGTCTACAATGGTGGAAGACCTCGGACTTAATCTTTTCTTAGGGAGAATTGATTCAGGTCTCATTAAACTAGACTTGGCTTAGTCATAACAATTATGACTAATCTAGTGGCATGGGTCAGCTCGGATTATTGACCACCTCAGATCAGAACTGTGTCAACAGATATGGCCAGGTAAGTGAGACCGGTGGAAGGAATATGCCGTTAACTCGCACAAGAACGCATTCAGGTCGAGTAGCTTCCAATTAAAAACCAATCGGTCGTCTGTGCCAAACTTACCTTAGACACCAAATTGTTGAGTCAGAACCAATTGGGTTAGCCTATAATCCAGACTCTAACCTCAGAGCCTAATTAGGTCTTGCTTGATCGTGACTCGATCTTGACCCAGACTTAATCCTATTAGGCTGGTCAATTTAAGCATTGTTGATCCCATCTAACCAACTCTTGATTCGGTTTGATCAACCGCTTAGACCTAATTGAGCTACCCAAGCCCGAACCCAGTATTATGAATATGTCTTAGATCTGAAATTCTCAATTTTAGACCTAATTAATATTCCATAAACTTAATTCTTAATTAAGTTGGGTTCATAAATAAAATATGCACAATAAATCCAAGGGTTTCAGGATCTAGGGTTTTGCAGAAAGTAAGTTTTGGGTTTCTGATTAAGGACGAACACGCAGCACCCCTACACGTCATAAGAACACCCCATCGAATGGGAAGAGAGGGCCTTCAAACCCTTCTTCGTTCTTATGACCGGACGGCCAAGAGGAACGCCTTAATCAGGAACATGTAAATCTACAAAATAGTTATAGATCTATATCATATATCTCATATACAAATTTAGATCTAATCAAGGCATATTTTGCATACATCTCATGTATCAAATCATGCATATTTTTATATCTAAATTATCACATAATAATCTAAAAAATTAGATTTAAATTGATCTAATCAAAATAAATTCTAATCTAGACAATTATGTAGAACTATTCTACAACTAGTCTAGTCATGCATCTATCATATCTCATATGATATTTAAAATTAAATAATTTTTATTTGCTGTTTATCAGATATTATTATAACACTTATAATATCAGAAAATAGTAAATAAGAAGATCTAAAATATGATTTAATCAGATTAAATCAAAGACATGCAAAACTATTCTATAGAACTATTCTATTCTAGAACTAGTCATGCATATCTTCATGTTCTTAGATCCAAATTATTTAATTTTAATTTTTCTGATTTCAGATCTGATCACATCTCATGTGACATCTGAAATCACTTTATTTTTTAATTAAAATAAAATTAAAATTAGATCTAAATAATTTTAGAACCCTGGCTCTGATACCAGTTGAAGGGAAATCCTGATTTCCCGATCCAGGTTCGTTCAGATCTGATTAGATCAAGAGATATATTTCAAAAATTTTCTCTTGATCTCAATCAGATCTTGATATATTTCAGATTTGATTCTTATTATTTTAATAAATAAAATAAAATAAGATAAATTAAATCAAATTTAATTTACCTGATTTGGGTAATCCTATTACCCTGTAGATGATCCTGATTGCAGCGGAAGGTTCTGGATCTTAGCCATGCAAGCGCCTGGCCTCTACCGGTATCCACTCGGGTTAGATCTGAAGATCCTCTTCTTCTCTATCACACCTCCAAAAATCAGATCTAGATCTGATCTGGAGGATCTTCAAAACTCTTTTGAAGATCTGCAGTCGTCCTTTTGCAGCAGCGCAGCCTTCTTGCTTTTGATCGCCTTTCCTTGATCTGAATTGCACCAACCAAAGTCCAAAACACCTTTTGGACGTGGAGAGCAAGGGGAGAAGAGACTATGGCATGGAGAAGGAGGGGAGAGGCAGCCTTGGGGCGTGTCTAATAGCATTCACTCTTAGAATTAGGGTTGGGCGCAGGGTCTTATTTATAGACCTCTTGTGATCCAACTCCTCTTCCTCTCAACCAATCACAATCCTTTGTGAAATCAGATCTAAATCTGATTGGTTGGAATAGAGACCCCTGGATTCCTCCTTAGAGGGCACCTAAGACCAGTCAAACTGGATTCTTAGTAGAACTCTGATTGGAATCCAAAAGGGAGGTGGAGTCCTTGTCCAACAAGGACTCCTAGGCGCCTCCTACTTGGGCTCACGCCACCCTTGGCGTGCGCCCTTCTCCTTGCCAGATTCTGGCAGGGGGACAGGCCCCCACCAGCTCTCCAATAGGTGCATGACATGTGGTCAAAAGTCAAAGGGTGAATGGTCAACGTTTGACCAGTCAAAGGTAGACTTTTGACCAAAGTCAAAGAACATGAAATGGCAGGTCACCAAAAATGGCAGGTAATGTCTTACAAATAAGACAACCTATTCTGACTTGGACAACCTCCAGTCAGACCATATGAAGGCCTCTGATTGAGCACAAACTCCTTTGGCTCAGTCAGGACAACTTATTTATGATAGTAAAAGAAGAACGTTAGGTTCAATCGAGTGCTAGCACGATTTCCTTGAACCTAATTGAATCTCATTCAGATCAATTGAACTAGATCAGTTCAATTGATGATCACCAGATTCAAACCCTTATTTGTGTGATCCAGTTAGGTTCAGTTCTGTATGGTAATGGGATATGTCATGATCTCTATCATAGACATCATCGAAACTCCTTTCGATGGATCAAAACTCTTCTGATTCGAACAGCTAGAATGATCGATCATCTAAATCATTCTAATTGCTCCCAAAATCCATCAGTGACACCTAGCAGTATATGGTGGCAACCCATCAGAGCTGAATGTGAACCTCTTGGTGCAGCTACCTGTGTGATTAAGTTCTTCTATCTTGAACCCCGATCAGATTAGGGTTAAGGTGAACTCGTCAAACCCTAGTCTCTGTCATATGATGTAATCATTCGATTCGAGTCCAATGTGAAAATCTAAATAGAAACTCTTTCTATTATTTCACTCTACCATGGCCATGGGCTTCAGGACTTGATTCTCATGATTATCATAGGGCTGCTCCTCTACCACCGAGGTAGATAGATTCCATCTTGAAGCAATCCAGTTCCTATAATGAACATGCTATAGCCAACATACACCTCAGGGTTCCATATGGCTAGGAGACCGAGTAATGGTGTAGTCAAACTATAACACCCTCAAGGTGAACTGCCGATGCATCTCAGGTCAAAGAACCAGACACACTACTGCAGCATCGAGTCAGTCATTGACGAGAAGGTAGACTTCCTAATGACTACTCGAGGTGGTCACGCTCAGTGCCCTCGTTCTCTAACGAGTACCTGTACTCTCGCTCCGGTGTCTCCACACCGTAGACTCAAGACTCATCTACTAAAGAGAAGCGATCGTACACCAACCTTCCGGATCAATCACCATCCTCATGATGATCCTATGGTCGGGAGCTGTTTATGAGTTAATAATGATTATTCATGTCTTAAATTTTCAACTCTTGAAAATATGAATTATCATTACCATTAACTCAAAGGATGTATCACAGACACTAAATACACATGTGTGATAGAAAATAACCCATTTTATAAATTATAGTCAAAATTATAATTTTGCCCCTAGAAGTGTATTACAAGTGTCAGCCAATTCTGGCTTCTAGGGCACATATATCTAACAGCGGGAGCACTGAAAGAGGAACTATCCTCAGTACATTGCCTTCCTAGATCCGAACAGGCAGAGAAAGAAGCAAGTTGTTGTTGGGTAAGGTATTTATATGATAACTTCTTGCAATTTCTTTATTTATGATATTACTGACTGGGTATTGGATACCGGTAGCCCTTACCATATTTGCAATTCGTTGCAGGAGTTGTAGGTCAGTAGAAGATTCAAGCAAGGTGAGAGATTCCTAAACGTTGCAGACGGAAGATCAGTTTCAGTTCTAGCTTTAAAAATTTTGAAATTTATATTTGAATCTCATACCGTTGTTCTTAGTGATTGTCACTTTTGTCCTAATTTTTTTTTTAAATATCATTTCTGTAAGCCTTTTGGCCATGAACAATTATGAAATTTCAATAAAAAAATGAGTTGGTAATGTCATTATGAATGGTGTTACTGCTTTCTATGGATAATTGAACAATGGTATATATATGTTATCACAACCTGTTAATGTAGTCTATTCTACTGGCAAGCATCCTAGATTAGATAGTATATTAGATATCTACTTATGGCACTATAGGCTAGGTCATATAAATAAGAATAGGATAAATAGGTTGACTCAAGAGGGAATCCTTGAAGTCAATGATTGTGAATCACTTCCAACCTATGAGTCATATCTTCTTGGTAAAATGACCAAGTCATCTTTTACTAAAAAAAGTGAGAGAGCCAATGAGCTCTTAGGTCTAGTACATACTGATGTATGTGGACCAATGAGCATAAGTGCCAACGGTGGATATGTCTACTTCATCACTTTCACAGATGATCTATCCAGATATGGATATGTCTATCTAAGGAAACATAAGTTAGATTATTTTGAAATGTTCAAATGATTCCGAAGTAAAGTAGAAAAATAAACCGAAAAGAGTATTAAAACTCTTTGATCTGACCGAGGAGGAGAATACCTTTCTGGTGAGTTTCTCATATATCTAAGAGAGAATGGAATTTTCTCTCAATGAACTCCTTCTGGAACACCACAGCATAATGGTGTATCTGAAAGGAGGAATCATACTTTATTAGACATGGTCCGATCCATGATGGAATTTTTCAGCTTGTCGATATCCTTCTAGGGATATGCACTCAAATCGACTTATTATCTATTAAATAGGATTTCAAGTTAGTCTGTAGTTAAAACCCCATATGAGATATAGACAGGGCATAAACCAGCACTTTCACACCTTAGGGTTTGGGGGTGCCCGGCTTATGTCAAATGGTTAGTTACAGATAAACTTGGACCTAGATCTGATAAGTGTACATTCATAGGGTACCCAAAAGAGACCAAAAGATACTATTTGTACCATGCTGATGAATAAAAAATATTTGTCAGCCTTAGGGCAACCATTTTGGAAAAGAAGTTTCTTGGTGAAAGAACTGTTGCCTCTAAAGTTGAACTTGATGAAGTTCAACAAGTAGAAATTCCGACACAGAATATTGAACCTAAGTTGGATTTAATCAGATCAGATCCGAAGCTTAGTGAACCCGCACCCTTAAGACGATCCGGTAGAATACCATGCCATCAGGATAAATACTATGAATTCTTGGTCCAGGATAGTGATCCCATCGAACTCAATAAGAACGATGAGAATTTGATCACTTATATCGATGCGATGCAGAGATCCGACTCTGAGAAATGGCTAGAAGCCATGAGATCCAAAATGAATTCCATGAAGGTCAATGATGTATGGATATTAGTTGACCCACTTGAAGGGGTTAAATCCATTGGGTGTAAATGGATCTTCAAAAGGAAGAGAGGCGCAGACGAAAAGATGGAGATTTATAAAATCAGTCTGGTTGTCAAGGGATATCGTCAACATTATGATATTGACTATGATGAGACATTCTCTCCTGTAGCAATACTCAAGTCCATTCGGATCATGCTTGCCATTGCTGCCCATTTTGACTATGAGATCTGGCAGATGGATGTGAAGACAGCTTTCCTAAATGGAGAGCTAACCGAAGATGTGTATATAATACAACCTAAAGGGTTCACATCCACAGATGAGTCTAAGGTGTACAAGCTTCAGAGATCCATTTATGGATTGAAGCAGGCATCTTGGAGTTGGAACATGCATTTTGATGAAGTGATCAAAACATATGGCTTCGTTAAGAACGGAGAAGAACCCTGCATTTACAAATGGGCAAATGGTCTAGCAGTGGTATTTCTTATTTTATATGTGGATGACATTCTCTTAATCAAAAATGATATGCCCGCACTATAAGGAATAAAAGTCTGGTTGTCATCATAGTTCTCCATGAAGGACTTGGGTGAAGCATCCAACATCCTAGGGATGAAAATCTATAAGGATAGATCTAAAAGGATGCTTGGTATATCTTTGTCCACGTACATAAAAACTGTACTGAAGAGCTTCAGTATGGAGAATTTCAAAAAGTACTATCTCCCAATAGGCCAAGAAATTTCTCTCTCTAAGAAGGATTGTCCAACAACTCCTGAAGAGAGAGAGCGTATGCGTAGAATCCCATATGCTTCGATAGTGGGGTCTATTATGTATGCAATGATATGTACAAGATTAGACGTGGCATACTCACTAGGAGTGGTAAGTAGATACCAGTCTGACTCTAGAGAAAATCATTGGAAGATGGTTAAAATCATCCTTTAAGTATTTGAGAAATACTAAGAACCAATGGTTGGTTTATGGTGAATCAGATCTGAAGCTTGTGGTGTTTACAAACTCCAGCTTTCAATCTGACCATGATGATAGTAAAAGTGTGTCAGAATATATTTTTACTCTAAATGGTGGAGCTATCTGCTGAAAAAGTTTCAAGTAACATACAGTGGCTGATTCTATTTGCGAAGCAGAGTAATGGCAGTATCAGATGTAGCAAAGAAAGCTGTATAGCTGAGAAAGTTCATTACCGAGCTTGAAGTAGCACCCTCCATTGATGGTCCAGTCCTACTCTTCTGCAATAGCACTGGCGCCATAGCTCAAGCAAAGGAATCGAAGGCACACCAACGGACGTTTGTGTGCTAAATTGAACGTCGTTTGGCTTTTTAATTACTCATTTTTTATTTAATGATTTAAATCATTTTATGCTAAATTGATCATAATAATGATGTCCGATTGAAGTAAAATTTTGATAATATGCTATAAATATCATCAAAATTATTATTGCAAGTTTTTAAATCCATCAGTAGTCTCTATCTATCAAATCATCATACGATTATTCATGGCCATCGAAATTAAAATTTATTGATTGATATAACTAAATCTATCGGATTGAGGTAATTTTTTATGACGATACTCTAACGATAATTATTTAGATAATGAATGATGAAGATAGACTTTAAATTCTAAAATTATATCATATTCAAAAAATAGAAAAAATTAAAATTAGAAATGGCATTTAGCAATAGCATATTTGCCATCGCTAATACAGTATTAGCGATGCCTTGCTGACTATTAGTGATGGCCAAGCTATCACTAATAAATTTATTTTTTTTTAAAAAAATAATTATAATTATAATTAAATTAATTAATTATCGATGGTTATTAGTGATGGCTCAATTTATCATCGCTAATAATTTTAAAAAAAATTAAAAATTTTAAAAAATTATTAATATTAGTAATGACTTTTTTCGTCGCTAATAACATAATTTCATCACTAATAATCTTATAATTATTTTTTTTAAAAAAAAATATTTTAGTATTAGCGATAGCAAAAGCCATTCCTAATAAAAATTTTCCATCGCTAAAAATCCTACAACTAAATTAAAAAAACTAAAATTACTTTAGTATTAGCGACAGTCTTTTGGCATCATTAATAATAATCTTTCATCACTAATAATATTAGAATTAATATAAAAAAATTAATTTTTATTAGTGACGTATCTTATCGTCGCTAAAAGCCAAACTTATCTTTGCTAATAACTTTTTTAGTTTTTATAACGGCAGATTTTTTGTTTGCTATTTACCATCGATAAAAATTATTATTCATGATGATAAAATGCCATTGCTAATAAGTATCTACCAACACTAATAATAATAAAATTTAATTTTAAAAAAAAATATTTTTTATTAATAATGATAAAATATCGTTGCTAATAATTATCTACTAACAATAATAATAATTTAATTTAATTTTAAAAAATAAAATTATTTAATATTAGTGATGATTAATTGTTGTCGCTGATACTATCGCTAATAACCATATCGACAGCATAGCCATAGTCACTGCCATCACTAATAATTATTAGTGATGGCTAAACTTTTATCGCTAAAATTATCGATAAAAAAATTATTATCGATGGCAATTTTATCGTTGCTAATTTCATAGCTAATATTCATTATTAGCGATGATAAAAATATCTTCGCTAATGACCTTCATTAATACTATATTTTCTTATAGTGTTAAACTCATCTATCATGGTCAGCACGGTGACAATGAAAAATATTCATTACAAAATACTGGATGGCAAAATGTCATTCTAGATTTTCACCAAATGAATGGCCATTCTAGATGAAATTTATTGATACATCTCAACAGTCCATTCTAACGGAGATTTTATTTGAGAAATTGCAACTTCGTTAGCAGCCATGTATACCGTGCATGTTCTCCCCGTTTTTAAGAAATCACGATCTGCACAAAAGGCGAAGCCTTATAAAGGCTTCGCAGTCCTTGAGCATCTTTTATATATCGTTCAATATTCACTAACGATGTTGCCTTCGAGACTTCCATGCTCATTTGTTCGAGAACCGCTGATTTCTCTAGCAAAAGTTGCAGGAATGGTGCCTCCTTTTTTACTCCCTTGAAGTCTATTATCTTCACCATCTTGAGATGGCTCTCTAGGCGCTGGAAAGGCTGTAATCGTACAGATTCCCAAAATTCTATCTCATCTAGAAATCTATGGTCAGCGTACCTTAGTAAACTTTAAACAATAAGGTTGCAAGAGTTTGTATTTTATACGCTAAACTTGGTTTATTTACCTCAAATGCAAATTTCCCATTTCAATTGTGGGGGTTTCCAGCTATGCGCAACTTCTCAGCAATAAAGCAATTCCTCGTAGCTCATGACGATGCATCGCTATCTTCTTTATTTTCAGATGCTTGAGTCTATAGATCGGCTCTTCTAAATGTAATGGATTGGTTCAAGTGTCTATAACCTTCACATATCAACAGGAGTAAGGCATTGATAATAACAGTAAATGCAATCCGGATATCATAGTTAGCAGAGAATTTCAAATTGAATACAGTAATGGATGATTAATAATCAAAAATTGGACTCTTAATCCGCTTAATTATCATGATATATGTTATTAATTGACTTAGTTCTTCATAACCAGGTAAAAATGTAATCAAGCTATCGTAGATCTATACCTCATCTTCGACTGTCATTATAGGGTTCGATCGATATGATCGAAGCATTGGATTTTAAAAATTTGATCTATCAAATCCTAAACCCTAGGACCAATCTTGATGTAATAATTTAATTTGATGATGATATATTTTCACGAGGTGCCCACATGTTCATCCTCCAATAGTGATCCACATGGGAATTGGGTTCAAGAACAATCCTTTTTGAATCCTGCTTGCTGAATTCTGCACTAGAATTTATTAGCTTTTCTTCTACTTTCTTTCCTCTGATTTATTCTTCCTTATTTTCTCTCTTAGCTTTTTTAAATATTCTTTCTAATCCTTATCTTAATTAAGACTCCTTGTATTGGTTAAGATCTTATCTAAAAGAAGACTTCTTATCTTACCAATACCTTATCTAAAAAAAAAGGAGAAAGAATCTTAAGACAAGCCACTGGAATTGGAATGCATGACACCTCTCATCCGTATCCTATTTATAGATCCAAATAAGGCACTAATAGCATCCATTCCCAAGCACTTATCTGCCATTCAAAAATCTTATCAAGGGGCTAGATAACTCTCTTAATGTAGAAGGAGTCTTGGACGCACGTAAAAATTGATTTTCACCTTCGGAACATTGTATATACATTTTTCTATAAATAACTCTAAATTTTTTTTAATTTATTTCAAATTTTTTTTGACTTTTCTTCTGATATGGCATGGATAAGGAGAGAGTATATCACTTAACCAAGAGCCTTCATGTAGAAGGACTCCTTGGTGCCAAAAAGTAGAACTACGCGACTCTTCGCATTAATTCTCGGGAGTTTAATTTCCTACGCCTACTTGACTTGGTCAAATATTGTAGGCGCCTTATGAGAGAGGGACTCTGCAAAAGGATGTTGATCTGGTCAACGCCCCAAAGTAGGACTTTAGGTCCTCTTGTGCACCATAATGAACCATACGCCACACTATATATGTGGTGTCAAACAAAAAAGGGAGAGTTCCATGCGCCTTGGACTCTTCCAGATGAGTCCAATTAAATGCCAAGTGGCACCCATCTGATGGATAGCCCTTATTGCTTAACCATATTTTAAATTAAATTAAAATTAGTTAGCTAAAAAGCAAAGATTCGAGTCAAAACTGATTTGGCAAGGAATTAGTTAGCCAACATGTGATAGCATGTCAATTAGCCATCCAATTAGGATCCAATGATCCTAAAATTAATTATTGATCAATTCCTTTATGTATATGATCTATTGGATATTAGAATTTGATGCCTTAAATTCAATCTATAAGAAACCCATAGCGAGATCCAGGATGATGAGTGGAGTCCAACGAGCCCAAGAGCAGCTCAAATGAAATTCAGATGAAGGAGAATCAGTATCAGCACAGCAGTCGAGCCGACTCAAATATGGGATTGAGCCGATTTGGACTGAGATCGAGCCGACTCGAACCACAGTCAAGCCGAGCTCTCTCAGATAGATAGAAAGCAAGAGTTTGGATAAGATGCGGTCGAGTCAGCTCGATCCCTGACCGAGCTGGCTCGATGGAGGCAAATAGAACATGATGAAATTTTCTATTTAGACTCGAATTATGATTAATTCAAGGGGTCTACAGAAGTTGTGAGTGGACCATAGGATCCAGCGGCCATGGAGGGTTGCGGTCACGATCTAAAGATTGAAAAATATTCCAAGACTCCATCAAAGTCATGTTCGACTCATATTAGAAGAAAGATCCCTATTAGGACTCCTGTGAACTGCTGAGAAGAAGATTTTCATCCTATTTAAAGGCTATTAGTACTGTAGAGAAAGAAGAGAACACAAAAGGCTCTGGCAGTTTCCAGGAGGAGTCTGGCAAAGCACCGAGAGCGTGCATCCCGTAGAGCAGACGCAGGCAGAGCATTAAGGCAGAACAAAACGTCAAGTAGAGCGAGGCAATGATTGTGTAACTAATCGTTTAGTCATGATGTAGCAACTTTCATGGGAAGCATCCAGGCGTATCGAGGATCTTGGTACTGGCAGGCCACTGAGAGGGTCTTCTTAAAAATTTTAAGAGAGATTTTATGAGAGTAGCTTCTAGTTGAGAGAGATTTATGTACTGAGAGTTGATAGTGGGTGTTCTCCTCTTATACTTATTTTTTTTCTTTTATAGTGAAGCTTGCATGTCCCGTGGAGGTAGAACTTAGGCTAGTCCATGTATCTGATTGTGTTCATATTTTTATTTCTTCTTTCTTCCTACTACCAACAAAAAGGTGCCAGATCCTGAAGTGATGGTGTCCTGACCGAGACATCCTCAATAATTAGTATCATAATGGTACCAATTATCACAATAATTGGTATCAGAGCTAGGTGGAGCCGGATTGGTACCGGGATAAGTTGCACGGTGGTGATCAAGATTGAAAATGGAGAAGACTGGTACAATCAAGATAGAGATCAACCACAAAGGGTTGATCAATGCTCTCTTATACAAGGAGAAGTCGTCTACATGGAAGATGCCAGCAGGAGCCCAGTGCAAGGTGGAGCACTAGGTGGAGATGGATCGGGTACGAGATGAGAGACTTGAAAGGATGAGCAATATCGTGAGAGGGCTATCCCAAGCAGGTCTCGAGTCAGGTGGAGCATAGCACATGATGGAGATGGGATCGAGTGGCCTGGCTTGACTCCCATATTTGCCCATTCATGAGTAGCAGACGTGCCCCAGGGCATGAAGGCAAGAAGATCCAAAAGCTCTCAAAATTAGATGAAGGTCGAATATCGAGTCGAGATAAAGATTGTTAGAATTTGACGTTTCGAATTTGACCTACGAGAAGCCCACAATGAGATCCAGAATAATGAGTGGAGTCCAATAAGCTCAAGAATAGCTCAAACGAAGTTCGGATGGAGGAGAATCAGTATCAGCACAGCAGTCGATCCGACTCGGATACAGGGTCGAGCTGACTCGGATTGAGATTGAGCTGGCTTGAACCATAGCTGAGCCATCTCTCTCAAGCAGATAGAAAGCAAGAGTTTAGAAGAGACGTGGTCGAGCCAGCTTAACCTCTGACCGAGCCGGCTCGATGGAGGCGAACAAAATAGGATGGGATTTTCTTTTTAGACTCAGATTGTGATTAATCCAAAGGATTTACGGGAGTTGCACATGGACCATAAGATCCAACAGCCATGGAGGATTGCAGTCATGATCTAAAGGTTGAAAAATATTTCAAGACTCCATCAAAGTTATATTCGACTCATATTATGATAAAGAGCCCTATTAGAACTCCTATGAACTACTGAGAAGAGGATTTTCATCCTATTTAAAGGCTGTTGGTGCTATGCAGAAAGAAGAGAGCACAGAAGGCTCTGGCAGCTGTCAGGAGGAGTCTAGTAGAGCATCAAGAGTGTGCATCCCGCAGAGTTAATGGAGGCAGAGCATCAAGGTAGAGCAAAGCATCAGACAGAGCGAGACAACGATCGTGACCAGTAGTAGGCCCAGGTGCATTTTAATCTAATCCAATTGAACTCAATCTCAATCGATTAAGGTTAATGTCGATCCAATTTTATCGATTAGAAGAATTATCTAATTAAGGATCAAATTAATCTCATTAATTCAGTCAAACCCACAAGTCAAGATTGATGTCTACCAACATATCATGACTATCCAAAAGATGTGAAATTTGATAGAAATACTAAATACATCCTTCAGTGGTAAGTTTTCATGCAATTCAATCTCTTGATCATCTTACATCCTGAATATGTTTATGAGTATGGATAAATGTCAAACTCAAATACATATTTATGTTGATTCTCCATCAATCTATGATAACTCTAATGAACGATTAGAAGTCCTATCTAATCTTTGTATTGCTTTGGCCAGAGTCTTTCTGAGTTATCCATAGATAAGAATACATAGGATATCATCTCCTCTTACTAGGAGTGATTGATTTCTTGTTGACCTACTCACTACCTTCATACATATTTGATTATATCCAGAACATCTCGTTCATGACTTAATGCCATGATTGAGTATGAATCAAAAATATGGGCTTATGTGCATAAGGTATCATGGTGATCTCAGGTCTAAGGATCACTTGCACAACTCCCACTTTAAAAACTATTTTTTGATATACAAGTAAGGTTTCATAAGATGTTCTCTTCAGTGAGTCAATTCAGTGAACTCATTCCTTGATGAGCACTCATATCCTTGTATTAGTATTTCCACATAAGTAGCTTCTGAGATCCGCCACCCTCTCCATCGAGCATACATAGGATGTGCCAGTCTATCCGGAACATTGATCCCCGACTTAATATTCCTTCAATCAAGAATATTCAAGATTAGGATTTTTAGAATTTTAAGTCTCATAGACATGATTGAATCATGTCCCCTAAAATTATTGCCCTAATCTTTGGGATTCACCATAATCTTTAAATATAAAAAATGCAACTAAAATGATGAATCAAATGTCTCAATTTTATTAAAAATTAGAGTAAATATCATTACATGAGTTGAAAATTTAACAGAAAAATTTCATCACACCACATATATGTGATTGGCTTATAGGATACTTATTCTTTCAATCTCCCACTTACACTAAAGCCAATCATCCTTATATCTCAAACCCATACAATTAAGATGGTGATCAAATAGTTGCTATGGTAGAGCTTTAGTGAATGGGTCTACTATATTATTCTTAGTATCTACTTGTTCTAATACAACATCTTGTCTCTTGACAATATTCCAAACGAGGTGGAATCATCTGAGGATGTGCTCTGATCTATGATGAGATCTTGGTTTCTTGGCTTAGATTACTGCACTAGTATTGTCACAATAAAATGGTACTGGTCGTTCTATCTCAGAAATCACTCCTAGATCACCAATAAATTTCTTTATCTTGATAGCTTCCTTGGCAGCTTCACTAGCAGTGTTGTACTCTATCTCTATTGTTGAGTCAGCTATAGTCTATTGTTTCAAACTTTTTCAACTCACTGCATCTTCATTTAAGATGAACACATATCCTGATATTGACTTGCTATCATCTAGGTCTGACTGAAAACTAGAATCAATATAACCTTCTAGTTTCTATTAGGAATAGTATTCCAAAATTAAGCATCAACCTATTGATGATTGAGCTATTTTATGTAATTATATATAAATTATTAATTAAATAAAAATTATTCTAGCTTTTTCATCATAAATTTTTTATCTTCTAATGAACTTCTGTCTATTGTGATGAAGTTCTTAGGACTATTTAGAATCGACAAAGAAGGATTTCTCATTTAGTCCTTAGATATATTCGTGAACAAATGATACAATATTACCAAGGATGATAATGTTTATCAAGTATAGATTGTTGTATGCCAAATACGTTGGTTGTCCTCTTAACCAAAGAGTGTGGAGACACTGGTATGGTATGCAGGTGAGATGTAGGGGTACATCTGTACTGAACGTGACCAACTTCAGAGCTTTTCTACTGTCAAAAATTGCTCTGATGGAATATGGCATAAGTATTCCTCCGATCTGAGATCACCATGATGACTTTCAAGCAACTCACTGTGCTTTGGTGTCGAACTATTTGAATTTTTAATTCAGTGATGGAAGATTTCTGGATACAGTCAAATACTTGAGGAGTCGGTGCATAAGTCAAGATGGGATTGAGCACTCCTGAACATAAGAGCAATGTTCAATAGTATTTCAATTTAGCAAAGCCTTAGCTAGGATAGTCCTAGTAAGGGGTCATAGGATTAATTGCTTTAAGATATGATTTGGATGTATCTTCCAGGGTTGACAGTTTAACCCTGAGTCATCCTATGCACAGAGGTCAAAGGGATGAATTATGCGGTAATCATATTTATGTAGGTTCTGAATGTTATAATTATACTATTCGATCTATCTGAATATCAGGTATCATTGCTAGATAGTCACTTCGATTAGTACAGAAAATTGATTCCTGTACTATCGGCTTAGATTCGAACCTGCGGAGTCACACACACTAAAGATTACTATTCAATCTAATGGATGATCAAAAAAAGTTTAATTAGTGATTTAATCACTAATTAACTCAATTTGATTGAGTGATTATTTTTGGATCAAGACCAATTGAATTGGATTCATTTAGATTTGATCCTATTAGGTTATAAAAGGATCTAATCATCAAGAAGGTTTAATCCCTGATTTGATTAGGACTTTAGCTTGATTAATTTTTAATTTGATTAAGATTTAACTGAGCCTAATTAAGCCTAAATAAGTTGGATTTGATCTGGTCTAATTGGACCTAATCAATTTGGATTAGATGGGTTCGATTGGAGGACTAATAATGAGACTAGTTTGACTAGTCTTCCCATGCACTACATCATCCTTTGATTTACGCCATCCTTTCTCCATGAGAAAAGGTTTCTCATAAAATTTTTTCATGCAAGGGAGGGTGTGCATTCTCCCTTTTCATGCATCTTATGGATTGGTTTGATCTGGTTACCAATTGAATTCGAATAGGATTTGAATTTCAATAGGTAATCACTTGATCTAAACTACTTCTTTACGCCTCCTTTGTTTGTGTGCATCTATAAATTATCTGATTTTATGCATGTGTGAAATAAGGGGAAGGTAGAAATAAGAGAGAGGAATATCGAAAGAAAAAGAGAGAAGAGAAAGTCTCTTCTGCATGCATGAAGGATTTCTTGTGCAAATGATTTTTGGGTGAGTGCATTCCCTAGAATCTATCTAGGGTTTGGAATTTAGATCTGTAAGTTATGAGGATTGTGACTTTATAGATCCAGATGGAGAACCTCTTTAACTTCTCATCTACATTCATTGGGATCTAGAGCATTCAAAGATCAGGTGAAAAAGATCAAAAAAAGTTTGATCTAAATCAGTCGTTGAAGGTTTCTATAGAGCTAGCACTCGAGAGGAACTGATCAAGATTAGGATCTCATGTGGATTATTCTTGGAGGCCAGATGCATGTGTGGCTACATCGTGACATTCAGATCTACACCAAGAAGATCAAATTCTAAAGTTCTTCTACCTACGAAAAGATAACATGTTCTGAATACGTATAGTAAAATAGTTTTATTGTTGATCTTATTTTTTATTTTCAGATATGCATGCATATATTATACATTAGATCTTGTAGCGTGTAGGATTTTCAGATTAGATCTATAACTTTTCATTATTAATATGATTAATGATATTATTCGCTATGTATTTATCAAAAAAAAAATTCAAAAGTAGAGCTAGAAATCCTGCGTGCTCCTTTCAGTTTCAACTCTGACCCTCCATAAATCAAAAAAACATCTTTAGTTCTTTTTAGATACTTAAGAATGCTTTTTACAGCTTTTCATTGATCCTCCTCTAGATCAGCCTGATATCTACTGACTATGCCTAAAGCATAAGCCACATTAGACCTGGTACATAACATGGCATACATAATCGATCCTACTACCGAAGTATAAGGGATCGATTTTATTCTTTTTCTTTCTTCTGATGTCTTAGGAGACATCTTCTTAGAGAAATGTATGTCTTGACTTATAGGCAAGTAACCTCTTTTACTTTCCTCCATGTTGAATCTCTTTAACACTAAATCAACGTACCTAGATTGGGATAAGCCTAGCATCTTATTAGATCTATCTCTATAGATCTTTATTCCAAGAATATAGGATGCTTCATCCAAATCTTTCATGGAAAACTTATTTGATAGCCAAGTCTTAACTAACTGGAGCATTGGGATATCATTCCCAATAAGTAATATATCATTGACATATAAAACCAAGAAGACTATGGCATTCCCACTAGCCTTCTTATATACACATGGTTCATCCATATTTTTTATGAAGCCAAACTCTTTGATCGTCATATCAAATCGGATGTTCCAACTCCTCGAAGCCTATTTTAATCCATAAATGGATCTTTTAATTCTACATACTTGATTTGATCTTGCACTAAAGACGAACCCTTCTGGCTGAGTCATATAGACCTCTTCCTTAAGGTTACCATTAAGAAAAGCGGTCTTGATATCCATCTACCAGATTTCATGATCATAGTATGCTGCTATAGCAAGTAAAATCCTTATAGACTTCAGCATAGCCACTGGCGAAAAGGTTTCATCATAATCAATTTCTTATTTTTGTCTGAAACCTTTTGCCACCAACCTAGCCTTGTAGGTTCCAATTTGGCCATCTGCTCCAATCTTCTTCTTGAAGACCCACTTGCACCCTATAAGGCTAACATCATCTAGTGCATCAACCAAGGTCCAAACTTGGTTGGAATACAAAGAGTCCATTTTGGATATCATTGCTTCTAGCCACTTGTCAGAGTCTTTACTCATGACGGCTTCTGAATAGGTCAATGGATCATCATCTTGAATGATATTTGCCTCATTATCATTTTCTATAATGAAACTATATCTAAGAGGTGCATAATGCACTCTGACTGACCTATAGGGAGTAGATATATATTGCGGATATACCTCATCCTTGGATATTTTTGGTTGAGGACTATCATTAGATATTTCTGGAATAGTTTGTAGGTCCTGAACTTTCTTAAATTCAATATTCCTCCCACCGCCTCCTTCTTAGATGAATTTTTTCTCCAAAAATATGGCATGCCTACTAACAATTATATTTTGTTCAGTAGGATGGTAGAAATAATATCCTTTAGTTTTCTTGGGATATCCTACAAATAAATATTTATCTATCCTTACACTAAGCTTTTGTCCAAAATTATTCCTGACATAAACAGGACAGCCCCATATCATAAGATGCTTAAGATTAGGCTTTCTTCCATTCCATATCTCATATGGAGTGCTCGAAACAGACTTAGAAAGCACCTTATTAAGAATATAAGTAGCAGTTTTTAGGATATATCTCTAGAAGGATATTGAAAGATCAGCATAGCACATCATGGACCGTACCATTTTCATAAGTGTACAATTTTTCCTTTCTGCTACACCATTTAATTATGGCGTATAAGGAGAATTTCTTTATCTTTAAGATGATCAAAAAATTCATTGGATAAGTATTCGCCACCTCGATCAGATCGAAGAACTTTAATACTTCTTCCAATTTGATTTTCGACCATCTTTTGATATTCCTTAAACTTATCAAAAGCCTCGAATTTATGTTTCATAAGATACACATATCCATATCTTGATAAGTCATCAGTAAATGTGATAAAATAGGAATATTCTCTTCTAGTTTGAGTTGTCATTAGCCTACATACATCTACATGTGCTAAGGCTAATAACTCATTGGCCCTTTTTTCATATCCAGAAAATGGAGACTTGGTCATTTTTTTCATGAGGTAAGATTTACAAGTCTCACAAGATCCATAATCATGGGGTTCAAAGAATTTCTCTTTGTATAACTTGTTAATTTTTGACTCACTAATATGATCGAGATGGCAATGTCAGAGAAATGATATATTAATGTTTTTTCTCTTTCTTTTCATATTTTTACCAATATGAAGTATATTTTCATTAAGTGACAAAATTAGAAGATCATTATTAAAATGTCCATTGCAAACAAATTTATTTGCATGAAAAATAGAGCAACATGTGCTCATAAATTTTATTTGATAATCATTTTGTAACAAAAGAGGTACAGATATAATATTTCTTATTACATTAGACATATGATAATATTCTTCTAATTTAAGAGTTTTTCTAGTCGGCAGCTCCAGTAGGCAAGTTTCCATAGCTTTAGCAGAGATCGATTCTCCTCTAGCACCGAACAACTTGAACTCATTTTTCTTCAGCCCTCTGATTCTCTGTAGCCCCTACAAGAAATTGCAGATATGAGAACCACATGCCATATTCAATACCCAAGAATTACTGGCTGAAGTACTTATTGAAAATGTTGTATGTATCATATACATACCTTTATGTGCTGCATTTTTCTTTATTTTTACAAGATAACTCTTGCAATTCTTCTTCCAATGTCCCATCTTGCCACAGTTATAATAGGTCATATCTCTTGGAACATTCTTTGCCTTCTTCTTGAAGGTGCTTCTTTTAGGATTCAACTTATTTTTCTTCCTTGAACCCTTCTTGCCAGTCTTTTTCTTATCCACCAATAGAAGTAGACCTTTCTCTCCCTTGATGTGATTTTCTGCTATTTTTAACATATTTAGTAGCTCTGGCAAGATAGTATCCAATTTGTTCATGTTATAATTCACAATAAACTGGGAGAAGGAATCTGGAAGAGACTGCAGTATGAGATTTTGACTGAGCTCTACATCCATGGCAAAACCTAATTGATCCAATCTAGTGATTAAGTTAATTAGTTTTAATACATGGCACTAAACTAGAGTTTTCTCAGCCATCCAAGCCCAAAATAACTATTTAGATAATTCATACCTAGCAGTTCGACTCTGTTCTCCAAAGCTCCTTTAAATTGAGCAATATGGAGGAAGCATCCATACTTTCATGTTGCCTCTGTAATTTATTACTCATGAAGACCAACATGATGCATTTGACAGTCGTACAATTTTTTTATCACATCTTATATGTGGATTTTTCCTCCTCTAAAGCATCTTCTCTGACCGACCCTGGGTCAGGAGTATCTAGAACATATGATAGTTTCTCTTGTGTAAGTGCTATGCGCAAGTTGCTCAACCAGTCCATGTAATTTGGACCAGTTAATTTATTCATATCAAGAATACATCGCAATGAAAATGAAGAAGCCATTATGTAGATATTTTAATCTACATGAAATAAGAATACTAATATAAGCAAACCACTCAAGATGACATGTATAATTAGATGAGATCTTTTATTCTAATTATTACTCCTACTATTTTACCATATACCATAGCCCTCTCTATGGCATATGAGAAAATCCTAAATCGGTTTCTTAGTGGGATTGAGATCCTTATCCCTTAAGGAAGTCTTGTGAATAGCACAACAAACTTCAATAAGTTCAAAGATAGGAAAGCCTATGCAATTACATTTTTATGCCACCCTCAACATAACCTACCTCCAAAACATTCATAGTTAGCACAACAAACTGTAATGTTTTAGTTAAGTCTGACCCTTCATTTTTATATGATCATATTTGAAATTAATATTGCTCTTATGAATAGCACAATAAAGCAATAATAATTCAAATATACCATAAGCATTTAAAAAAATGCACCAAGATATTATTATATCAGTCCTCATGGTAAGTCTTGTGAATAGCATAACAAACTTACTATGATTTTTGAAATAATAATCATCTTAGCATGAAGGAAGGCATTTGCAGTGTTCTTGATCACTATGCATTTTAATTCAAGATTTCAATTGAATTGAATTGGCCAAGTAAGTGGAAGAGAGGTGAGAGGCCTCCCATTCTTGCCTTAGACACCAATTAAAATTGGCAAGGTAAGTAATGGATCTAATTACTAAATCATGTTCTCTTTATCTTTTTAGAACCACTTTTCTAGACACTAATTGATCAATTTCTATTAAGAATGGATTTGCCTTTTGATCTTTAACACTATGACTTAATATATATATATATATATATATTTTATTATGAGGGCTTTAAAGATTCCATGCACATTCTTAAAAATATTAATACATGAATCTACACGCTATGCAATGTATATAAAATATTCATCATTCTAGGACAATCTTATAACATAATGGATTTGTGCCGATATGCTATCACAACCTTATAGAATGATGAATAAGTGCAACATACATCATCATATCTTATCTAAGACATTATATCAAGTTGCCAAAAATAAAATTATAACAATAAAATCATGATCACATTTTATAACATAAAGCAACAGCATGATCATTCATAATATCATATATCATCCTTATCATATGACCAATCAAATCATGCTTTAAATCACTATTAAAAGTATTCATGTATATGATTGAACCATACAAGGTGTGGCTCTAATACCATTGTAGGATTCGATCGACATGGCGGAAGCATTGGATTTCAAAAATTTGGTCTATCAAACCCTAAACCCTAGGACCAATCTCAATGTAATTCAATCATATACATTTATAAGATAAATAATTAAATAGCATACCTTTAATAATCTGATTTGGTGATGATATATTTCTATGAGGTGCCCATGTGTTCGCCCTCCAATAGTGATCCATATGAGAATTGGGTTCAAGAACAATCCTTCTTAAATTCTTGCTTGCTGAATTCTGTACTAGAATTTCTTGACCTTCCTTCTACTTTCCTCCCTCTAATTTATTCTCCCTTATTTTCTCTCTTAGCCTTCTTAAATATTCTTCCTAACCCTTGTCTTAATTAAGATTCCTTGTATTGGATAAGATCTTATCTAAAGAAAGACTTCTTGTCTTACCAATACCTTGTCTAAAAGAAAGGGAGGAAGAATCTTAAGATAAGCTACTAGAATTGGAATGCACGATACCTCTCATTCGTATCCTATTTATAGATCCAAATGAGGCACCAATATCATCCATTCCTGAGCACTTATTGGCCATTAAAGATTCTTATCAAGGGACTAGATAAGTTTCTTAATACAGAAGGAGTCTTGGAGGCACGTAAAAATTGATTTCTACCTCTAGAATGTCGTATATATATTATTCTATAAATAACTCTGAATTTTTTTTGATGTATTCCAATTTTTTTTTGACTTTTTTTCTGATATGCATGGATAAGGAGAGAGTATATCGCTTAACCAAGAGCCTTCATGCAGAAGGACTCCTTGGTGCCAAAAAATAGAACTACGTGACTCTTCATGTTAATTCTCAGGAGTTTAATTTCCTGCATCCACTATATTTGACTTAGTAAAATATTATAGGCGCCTTATGAGAGAGGGACTCTATAAAAGGATGTTGACCTGGTCAATGCTCCAAAGCAGAAGGACTTTAGGTCCTCTTGTGCACCATAATGAACCATACGCCACACTATGTGGCATCAAAAAAAAAAGGAAGAGTTCCATGCGCATTGAACTCTTCCAGATGAGTCCAATTAAATGCCAAATGGCACCCATCTGATGGGTAGCCCTTATTGCTTAATTATATTTTAAATTAAATTAAAATTAGTTAGCCAAAAAGTAAGGATTCGAGCCAAAATTGATTTGGCAAAAAATTAAGTTAGCCAGCATGTGCTAGCATGTCAATTAGCCATCCAACTAGGATCCAATGATCCTAAAATTAATTCTTGATCAATTTCTTTATGTGTGTGATCCATTGGGCTCCACATCTAGCTAACAGTAGGCCTGGGTGTATTTTAATCTAATCTGATTGAACTCAATTTCAATCAATTAGGATTGATGTCAACCCGATTTCATTGATTAGAAGAACCATCTAATTATGGATTGAATTAATCTCATTAATTCAATCAAACTCACAAGTCAAGATTGACGTCTAGCAATGTATCATGACTATCCAAAAGATGTAGAATTTGATGAAAATACCAAATATATTCTTCAGTGGTAAGTTTTCGTTCAATTCAATTTTTCGATCATCCTACATCTCGAATATTTTTGTAAGCATGGATAAATGTCAAACTCAAACACATATTCATGTCGATTCTCTATCAATCTATGATAACTCTAATGAATGATTAGAAGCCCTATCTAATCTTTATACTACTCTAGCCAGAGTCTTACTGAGTTATCCATAGATGAGAATATATAGGATGTCATCTTCTCTTACTAGGAGTGATCGATTTCTTATTGATCTACTCACTATCTTCATACATATTTGACTATATTCAGAATATTTCATTCATGATTTAATGTCATGATTGAGTATGAACTAAAAATATGGACTTATGTGCATAAGATACCATGGTGATCTCAGATCTAAGGATCACTTGCACAACTCCCACTTAAAGAATCATTTTTTGACATACAAGTAAGGTTTCATAAGATGTTCTCTTCAGCGAGTCAATTCAGTGAACACATTCCTTGATGAGCATCCACATCCTTGTATTAGTGTCCCCATATAAATAGCTTATGAGATCGCCACCCTCTCCATCAAGCATATATAGGATGTGCCAGTCTATCCGGAATATTGATCTCCAACTCAATATTCATTCGATCAAAAATATTCAAGATTAGAATTTTAGAATTTTAAGTCTCACAGGCATGGCTGAATCATGTCCCTTAAAATCATTTTCCTAATCTATATGATTCATCATAATCTTTAAATATAAAAGGTGCAACTAGAATGATGAATCAAATGTCTCAATTTTATTAAAAATCAAAATAAATATCATTACATGAGTTGGGGATTTAACAAAAAAGTTCCATCACATCACATATATGTGATTGGCTTGTAGGGCATTTATTCTTTCAGTCATATCATCATCTTCAGCTGAGCTATGGAATATTGATATTTACCAGATTATGGGTATATGATAGACATGAAGATCACCAAACATGACCCACTAAATTGGTAGTAGTTCCTACTCCTTAACCCTATCCTGATTCATCTCGTCTCCAGACGACCTACCATAGCTCATATATAGCCGACCAATCTCAGATAACTTAAGATCAAACACCTGCTGCACAGACTCTAAAACCTTGGTCCTAGACGATCCATTATTTGCTTGTCCATTGCCGAGCTATGCTCCTTTCCATCAGATCCGTCTCGCTCTTTCAAATTAAAAAAATTTGGATATAGTGGAATTCCTCCACAATTGAGTTTCTTATAAAAGAAAAATATCTTATTTGAATCAATCGATATGATAAATTTGAAGGATTATTAGAACTCCAATATGGATACGACTCTAATTCTTCTCCTATAAATAAAGAGATACCAGAATTCTCAAGTTATGCACTCAACTCCTCGCTCTCTTCTCTCATTGATTTTTATCTCCTAACTTGAGTGTCGGAGGATCTTCATCGGAGAACAACCCCAGTGAGAACTTCTTTACAGGTGTTTAGGCAAAGCTCCAGCAATGGTTTCATCTCAACCACATCTACCTCAGCCACTGGCCTCAGGTAAGGAGATCAAGAGCAACACAAGTCAACTCCCATGTGTTGAACGAGATTGAAGTGGTAGCCCTTGGTCATTTGTGCTTGGTCAGTGCATTACAGATGGATGACATGTTTGGATGCACGAATGGAGAGAAGATATATACATTGTTGGATACTTGGATAAGAATTTTGAAGGCAGCAGAAGAGGTGGCTTAATATTCCTTATCCCTAAAATCTAGGATAACGCATTCAGTTAATGGACAGGAGTTTTACTTTCAAAGGATACAAGGATATTTAATGTATGCCCATAAATTCAGGATAATGAGTTCTGCAACCACCTTCCATCATCATTCAAGTTCCCCATTTAGTTATGATAGTTCCATATCAGTTGTTCAATAATAAAATCACCAATACATAAGACTTTAAAGTAGTTTACTAAAAATAATTGGGCTTAAGCATTTCAGGCTTTTAACAAATTGTTGTTCAGTAGATTGATTGGGGTGATACAAATGGCATCGAGCCACTTTCGGGGATACTATCACGTGGAGCCATGTTGAAATAGACAGCAGTGTACTGGGAGAAAAATTTTGGAGCCGAAAAGAGGATCCTGACGAGGACGTCAGGGATTTAAGTGGAAAAGTTTATGATAGTAGAGGGTCCGAGGATGCCAGAGATTTAAGTAGGGGTACTTGAGGCGTTACAGTAGTAGTTAACTGCATGGAAAGAAAGACAAACAATGTATACAATGCTGGATCAAAATCCAAACACGATTTACAGCATGGAAAGAAAGACAAACTATGTATACAATGCTGGATCAAAATCCAAACCTGAAGCGTAAAACTGCATACAGTCAAGGTCCTTGCAGTGGCCATTCGACGAAAAATTTCATTGCATATAACATCACCATCCTGCGAAAATACCTGTTCTACCCCAAAGTTAAGCTCCACTTCCTCCAAATTCGCAAGCTCTCCAAGCTCAAATTCTTTCAAAGCTCCGGAATACCGGAACAGTCTAAGTTTTGGCACTTCCACCGCGACCTCCTTCCAGCAATAGCAATTCTTGATGATCAAGTGTGTGAGAAGCTGATTCTTGTCCAAGATCCTTATATCACCGACGAAGGATGAGCTCACTAGCTTGAGTTCCTCGACACATCAACAGTTGAACATCAAGTACACGAGCGAGTATTGACCTAAATAGACGTTTTCAAATGACATTCTGTTAAGATAATCAAATGCACCAAGTCTACTGGGAAAGAACCGACAAGCTGATAGCTTGAACGTGCGAAGGCATCGACAATGTTCGTAAACATAAGGGTTCATGTCACCGAGAGAAAAATCGAAGGGATCGCAGATATCACTGAAATCAATGTCGAGCTCTTCGACGTCCCTCTCAACAGCGAACTTGATCCATTCCACGATTTCGGCGCCATACTCCTGAGGGTAAGAGAAGTGGAGGCTGAAGCTGCTGATCTCGGGCTCCTGGTATCTGGCAGTGAAGTGACCGGCGAACGAGGTTGAGGAAGGCCTCCCGGACGGTTCTCTTGATGCCGTTGGCGAGGGAGTTCCAGGAATCAAGTCTTAAGCAGAGCACCTTACTGGGCCAGATCCTTCTATATCTCTTGCCGAGGAGGTTCATTCTTGCACCATCTCTGAAATGTAGCTTGCTGGTTATGGTAGCAACAAGAGAATCTGGAAATCAGCTACAAACGAGTCGAGCTGCTCCAGCTTAATTTGAGTTCAAGTTCAACTCAACTTGATTATTATCCAATTTGAGTCAAGTTCGAATTATAAGATACTTGGCTCGAAAGCTTACGAGCTTACTTGAAAATATATATATATATATATATATATATATATATATATATATATATATATATAATTCAATTTGAGTCGAGCTCGCATAGTAGGATACTCAGCTCGAAAGCTTACGAGCTTACTTGAATATATATATATATATATATATATATATATATATATATATATTATTAGTAAGATAAAGTTTAATTTTGAGCTTAAATTCGAACTTGGCTATGACTCGATTGATATTCGAGTCGGATCGAATCGATCTCAAGCCTTATCTATTTTTCATTGAGCCAAGTTTGAGCTTAGGATATTAAAGCTCGGTCAAGCTCGTGCCAAATTTCAAGCCCAAATATTTTGAGTCGAGTCGAGCTTCTAGTTACTCAATTTAACTTGGCTCGATAGCACCCCTAATTTGGAAGATCGCTCGGTCTGTCCACCATCTACATAGGGCCTGTTGAACGTGTGTGATTCAAAGTGGGGTCTAGAATTTGGAAGACGTGATTTGTGTACATATATCCCATGATCTAGTTAGTTGAGTTAGTGGATTGTTTGTTGGCAAGTATAAGGGCTACTATTTCTACTATGTTAAGTAGTAGGATATCTGTTAGTAGTGGGATATCTATGTGGGGTCATGTGATAGCTAGAAATATGGCAACTTACTTGCCAAGAATGCCTATAAAAGAAGCTGAAGTTTTTATATGGGCATAAAAGAATATTCTACTTCTTAAAAATAACTTTGTCTTGGTTCTCATTGGTCTATGTAGAGTTCTTATTGCAAAGAACTAATTCCACTTGTTTTCCCCAATATTCTTGGTATCACGTATGGGCAAGCAAAGTACAAGTGGTTGGTTTGGTTGCATCTTGAAGACCTGCAAGTCAAACTCACGGCTGATATTTTTGTAAAGAGATAAAAGTGTTGGGTAGTAGCATGGCTGCCATTGGAAGTTCTAAAAGCATTTCTCAACCCTCAATTTTTATCTTTAAAATGAATGTTATGAATTTTGGGGTATTAAAATGATGACTTTATGTATGTGACAAGATCTTTGGGATTTGGTTGAGAATAGATATACAGATCTTGAAAGAAAATTGAAAGGACTCCAAGGCACTGTTTTTCATTCAACAAGTAGTTCATGAGTCCATCTTCTCAAGAATTACTACTGCGCGCAACCACTGCAAAAGAAGCTTGGATAATATTGCACAAAAAGTTTAAGAGATCATCAAAGATAATTATTATGAAACTTCAATTTTTTCATCAAAATTTTAAAATTTTATTCATGAGAAATAATGAATCACTGCAAGATTACATTTTTTTTAAGATAAAATGAGGGGAGTAAGGAACTCCCGTCATTGATATATTAATATAGAAGAGTGCGTACAAGGAGTGGAGTGGAGTATATAGAATAGAATGTGCATAGAGTGGAATGATTAAAGGTTTACATTCGCCGAAGTGTGAGGATGGAATGGATATCCCATGGAGACACTACTATAAAAATGGTCTATGACAGTGCATACTATGACAATGATTTTCGAAACTGCTGCCATAGATCCTACGGCAATGATTTTCATTAACCGCTATATAGGTCGGGCCTATGGTAGCGATTTTTATAACCACTGATATAAGTCCAACATATAGGAGCGATTAACAAAAATCGATGTCGTAGGTCGGACCTATAGCAGTGGTTACAAAAAATCGCTGCTATAGATCGATCTATAGCAGCGGTTCATTGTAACCGCTGCTATAGGTCGGACCTATAGCTGCGGTTAGTGAAATCGTCGCCATAAATCGAACCTATAGCAGTGGTTAGTATGAACCGCTGCTATAAGTTTATTTATGGCAGCGGTTAATTATAACCGCTGCCATATATATATATTTTAAATATTATATAATTTTAAAATTTAATATCTATCTTCATCATTCATTACCTAAATAATTATCATTAGAGTGTCATCACAAAAACTCACCTTAATCCGATGGCCCTTGCTTCGTCGATCATAAAAATTTGATTTCGATGATCACGAACGACGATGCAATAATCTGATAGATAGAGATTTTCGATGGATTTGAAAACCTACAACGATGATCTTGGTGATATTTATAGCATACTATCAAAGTTTCACTTCAATCGAATATCGTTATCTTGATCAATTTAGTATAGGTTAGTTTCAGTTGTTAAATGATAAATGAGTGATCAAAAGACCAAACGGTGTTCGATTATGAGATAATTTTTTTTATAAATGATCTTGGCTACTACTTTAATCATTTTTTATGATGGTGATTATAAAATTCAACTCGTGAGATGAAGAACGATCTAAAACTATACGTCTCCTGATAACCATTCTGAAACTTCACTGGTTGTTATGCTCGTACTTTTGCAATATCTACTTAACATGAACAGTTTATACAAAAATGATTTGAATTTTACTATCATCGCTGTATAAAATGTATAAAATTATAATAAAAATTATTTAACTAAAAAATTATCTCATAATCGGATGTCGTTTAACCCTTTGATCGTTTGTTTCTAATTTAACGGTCGAAATCATTCCATACTAAATTGATCATGATAACGATATCCGATTGAAGTAAAATTTTGATGTATGCTACAAACATCATCGAGATCATCATTGTAGATTTTTAGATCCATCGAAGATCTTCATCTATCAGATCATCGCATTGTCGTTCGTGATTGTCGAAATTGAATTTTTCTAATCGATGAAGCTAGGACCATCGGATCGAGGCAATCTTTTGCGACGAAACTCTAATGATAATTATTTAGATAATGAACGATGAAGATGGATATTAAATTTTAAAATTATATAATATTTAGAGAAAAAATAAGAAAAAAATTATTTTCAACCTACAGCAGCGGTTATCAAAAATCGCTGCTACAGATCTACAGCAGCGGTTATAGAACCGCTGTCATAGATCTATGGCAGCAGTTTTGGATAACCGCTGTTGTAAATCTATGGCAGTAGTTCGATAACCGCTGTCGTAGGTTAGATTAAAAATCTTCAAATTTTTTCTACTTTCCTTCCGTGCGCACTCGATCTCTCTCTATCTCTCCTCCTCTCCATCATCGGTAAGGCTCCTTCCCTCTCGATCGGTGCCGCCCCTCGTTCCCCCTCAATCGATACCGCCCCTCCTTCCCCCTCCCCCTCTGGCCCCAATCCTCGGTCGCCCCTCCCCCGCCATCCGCCACCCTCCACCCGACCCTCCCACCCCCACCCTCCCCCGACTACCCCTCCTTCCCTCCATCCCCGACCGCTTCTCTCCGCCAGCCCCACCCGGCTCTCCCACCCTCCCCCGACCGCCCCTCCTTCCTCCCATCCTCGGCCGCCCTCTCCGCCACCCTGCCACCCCCAAGCCCCCCCATCTCTGGCCGCCCTCCCCGCCACCCCCTACCGCCCCCCCACCCTCCCTCCTTCCCCCCATTCCCGACCGCTCCTCCCTGCCACCCAGCCCCCCAACCCTCCCCTCGGCCTCCCCTCCTTCCCCCCATCCCCAGTCGCCCCTCTCCACCACCCTGCCACCCCCCCCCCAGCCCCCCATCTTCGACCGCCCCTCCCTGCCATCCCCCACCTGCCCCCCCACCCTCCCCCTAGCCGCCCCTCCTTGCCCCCATCCTCGACCGCCCCTCCCCGCCACCTTGCCACCCCCCACCCTCCAACCCCCCATCCCCGACCACCCCTCCCTGCCACCCCAACTCCCCAACCCAGCCCCCACACTACCCTCCCCGGTCACCAACCCTCCCGTCACTGTGCCTCTCGGGCCTCCACGTCACTGTGCCCCCCTCTCCCTTGGCCCCCCATCCCCGACCGCCCCTGCTCTCTCTCTCTTTCCTCTTTCTCTCTCTTCTCTATCTCACTATCTTGCTCTTGTTTCGCAGGTTATCTCTAGTATCGTCATCTTCTTCTAGCATCGTCACTAACGACCCTCGGAGCTTTCGATGTGACCCACTCTCTATAGCCGCAGGTATAATTTTTTTTTTAATTTTATAGTATTATTTATTAATCATATATATATTTATAATAATTTATAAAATATTTATAATAAATATTATAAATATTTATTATAAATATTATAATTATCTGCATGCCATAATTTTTGGATCAAAATCTAGATATTCAGATCTGGACCCAATTTTAATTACTGGTACTAGATCCGAATCTGAATATCCGATAGATCTGTACTTAAAGTACCAGACTCGGATCCTAATGGATCCTGAAAGATCGGACCCAATTTCAGAATCCAAAACTAAGAAATGAAGAGATTGAGAGGAAGACCGACAGATTGAGAGAGGGAGGGCCGGTTGCTCATCGACCGTCGGTAAGGGAGACCGAGAGTGGGAGGGAGGGAGGAAGAGAGGGGGTCCGACCTCGCCGCCATCGCCGGGGAGGGAGGGGGTCCGACCTTGCCGATGAGGGAGATCGAGAGAGGGAGAGTAGGGAGATCGAAAGAGTGAGAGAGGGAGGGAGAGGGTCCGGACTTGCCGGCATCACTAGGAGGGATGGGGTCCGGCCTTGCCGGTGAGGAAGATCGAGAGAGTGAGAGAGGAAGGGATGGGGTCCGACCTCATCGATGAGGGAGATCGAGAGAGGGAGAGAGAAAGATTGAGAGATGAAAAAGCTGGGAGGGAGGGATTCGGCCTCGCCGCCATCGCTGACGAGAGGGAGTGATCGAGGGGATGGCACACAGCCGAGCTGGCTTGAATACGTAGCCAAGCAGGCTCGGGCCGTGATCGAGCTAGTTGGGGGAGGACCCGAGCCAGATATCTCAAGCATAGAGCCGGCTATCTTAGGCACGGAGCCGGCTCGGCTTCTGAGTGAATAGAATTTAATATGTCTCTCTAAGGTTCCAACTTTAAGCCCTAAGGTGCCACCATCATCTACTTTATTCTTCTTTCAGATTTTTGGATTAACACCAAGGTTCGTGTAAGAGATCGGATCTACGACTGTTACTCATCCTTAATTATTTATGAATATAATTCATGTTGTAGAATTTATTACATAACATTTTTTGAATGTTTATATCTTGCTACTTTTATTTATTGCATTGTATAACGATAGACCCGTTAATTGATTAATGTACATATTAGAGACTATTTATTGATGCTATACTAATATTATTGTTTAACATGTTATATTAATTAATGTTTATTAATATTGTAGGTCACGATGGTATCGAAATACTATCTAGCTTTCACCCCTACCCCTCGGTGGGTTATATGCAGTTCAGCATCCAAGGAGCAGTTGGAGTATACTCCATCCCCCTCGATATTGATTGCTCAGGGACCTCCACCGTCGGCATCTACTCTATCGACGACATCTACTCCACCAGCAGCTGGGCCTCTACCATCATCCATATCTGAGACACATGCTACTATGTAGGCATCTGAGTGTACGTTTTTATTATATTAGCATAACTTTATTTTTTATATAGTATTTATACACTTATATATTAGCATAATGTATTTGCATTGCAGATGCATCATTCAGTTGGATATTTTGCGGTCCTACACATATGGCACACGTGTGGAACCACCAACATCAGGTGATGGTCTATTACGATGCGAAGAGGAGGCCAGTAGGGGAGATCGCGCAGGAGATGCATTTCTTTTTTGGAGTGCTTGTGAGGCGGTCGAACATCATTTCCATAGAGCTCAGAGATTGGCATTTGATGGATGCTGCCGTCAGGGATCGGGTATGGGAGGAGATATGGGTAAGTACATGCATCTTAGTTATATTTATACATTTTATATATTTACACTATATATGTTTGATTAAAATAATTTTATAACTAATTTTTGATAATTTTATATAGAGGAGGTATAATTTCTTCGATCATGAGAGGGCTCGAGATGCTCGACTGAGAAAGATCGGAGAGTTATACCGGGGTTACAAGGTCAAGCTCCACAGAGGATGGCTCGAGTACTGACGAGACACTCTGGAGGAGCTTGTTACTTGGATATAGAACTGTCCTTCGAGTCAATGGAAGAGAATGGTTAGACACTAAAGGAGCCAGGAGTTCGAGATAAAATTTTTAACTTTTAAATTTTTTAATATATTTAAAGTTTTATTTAAATAATTTTTAAATATTTATTGTTTATTTGAATACTTGTTAGGCTACCTCCTGTCAGAACTGGAAGAACCGTGCAGCCCAGGAGTATACGCATACTCTAGACCGGGAGTCTATGGCCAGTCGTATGCATAAAGGGATAATTAATTCTAAATCTTACTAGATAAATTAAATTCATATTTTTTATCATCTTTCTGATAAATTTGTTCTTTGTTATAGCTGATGAAAGATGGAGTGATGCCAAACCGTAGCAAGATCTTCCGATCCAGCCATACGGATAAGACGGACAGGCCGATGAATGCCACGATCGGACGTATTTTTGTAAGTATTAATCATATTAGTATATATGATTAGTATTATAATATTTCTTATAAAATTTTATTTTAATTTATAATTACAGGATCAGTTAGATGCGCTCACGAGGGCCCAGATACCTCTGGACCCCATGACCATCTATCTCAGGTCTTAGGGCTTGAGCACTCTGGGAGGATCCGATGCAGGCCCGGACACACGTCGATGAGCTACTGGTCCGAGGCGAGCGTCTCCTCACAGACTTTCGGTGTCGTCAACCAGGAGGAGCTTTAGGAGGCGTTGGCATGGGTTGGCATGGGTAGATCATACTGTGATGCGGGTAGATCGGACTGAGGAGCACGCATGTCATCTAAAAGGTATCGTAAGAGACATGATGTCGATGCTCAGCACGCATTTTGGAATCACGGACTTTGAGAATATGTTGGCCCGCATTCCAGCTTCAGCTCCAACTCCGGCTCCGGCTTCCGGTGACGACGACGATGATGTAGATTTAGGAGACTTTTGATGTATTTTATTTTTTTAAAAAATATTATAATAAATTTTATTCGATAATAAAATTTTAGCATTTCAGAATAATTTTTGTGTTTATTATATTTTTTCATGTTATATATCTGTATTTATCAGGTAAAATATATAAAAAATAAAAAAATTAATTTTTTTAATTATTCAAGATTTTCAGTAGCGATTTTATAATCGCTGGCATATCCGTGCCAACCGCTGCCATAGGTCCCTAATGCAAATGGTGCCAACCGCTGCATTAGATCTATAGCAGTGATTATATAACCGCTGCTATAGATAACCTATGACAGCGGTTACATAACTGCTGCTATAGATCGATCTATTGCAATAGTTTATAAATTGCTGTAATAGGCTATTTATGGCAGCGGTTCAAACAATCGCTGCCATAGAGCTATGACGATGGCTTCAATAGCAGCGGTTAAATAATCGCTATCATAGCCATAGTGAGAGGTTACGTCAAGCTTTAGGACTTCATGCAACTGTCTCATCAACGGCAGTGAAGAATCGATAGCAGTCAGTTGAATAATAAGAATGTTAACAAGCCTGTGAAGATTTTGAAATTGGAGCGGTGCTGCTGTTCCAACTTGGTGATCGAGACTTCTAAGAGTTCAGAAGAGTCTCGTGCTTCCGATGTTACCTTTGCTTGCCGTCCAGTCTTTTAGAAGAAAAACCACGATTTTACCCACTTCAGAGAATGATCTTGCCTCAAAGGCGAACACTCTTTTGTTTCGCTCAATCCAGATACACCACCAAAAGATAAGAATCAGGCAATCCCAAGCTTGGTTTCCCTCTCTATCAGTGTCTATGGATCTCCAGGGGCCCCAAAGGTCTCTATAATTTGATGGGAGCTGACCTCGTTTGCTCCCAACTACTATTAGATCCCATAGCTGGATAGAGTAAGTGCATGTCGTGATTTCATTATGATTGCTGCACAACGGGCAGGACTTAGGCCCCTTTACTCCTTTCTTCAATAAGTTTTCAGCAATTAGAATTTATTGTAGTAACACAACCAGGTAAATGTTTTGATCTTTTTCGATAATGGAAACTTCCAGATTATGAGGCCAATCTGTGATATTATTCCACCATGCTTAAGGAAGAGGTAATGGTATCGGATTTCGAAGTTCCCAGATGTTGTCCATCTCCAGTGTCTTTTGTCGTTCCCTTCAACCAGATTAATGTTGCTAAGGAGACCGTTTAATGTCTATAGTTCTGCAATTGCCGTTGAACTCATCGGCGTTCTGAAGTTAGCAACCATGTCCTCCTTTGAAAGAAAGTCTGCTACACTTAGGTTTCGATTAACAGTGAGGGTGAATAATGTAGGGACCTCTTGGTTGGGTGTTCTTCCTTCTGCCCGGTTGTCCAACCAGAAAGCTGTTTGCTTTCCGTTCCCAATGAGTGAGATGGTGCTCTGGCACAATATTTTGAAGACTTTTAGCACCTCCTTCCAAACTGGTGAGGCAATATGAAGTGAGTATTGCGTTGGTTCGTAGGGGAGCTTTTTCGAGTAATAGATTGAATTTACCAAACTTCTCCATTGCCTATCTTGCTCTGAGTAGTATTTCCACCACCATTGTGTTAACAGAGCTTGGTTCATGGTGCTGAAGTCAATAATCTTGAGGCCACCATATTTCTTAGGACGACAGATACTTGACCAACTGGCGAGATATTTAACCTTGCTGATTGGATCTTGGTTGCTTCGACTGTCTCCCCAAATGAAGTCTCTACATTTCTTATAGATCTTTTGAATGATGGGGTGAGGAATTTTCAGAACTGTCATCCAAAATATAGGTATGGCTCTTAGCATTGAATTTACTAGTGTGATTCTGCCTACCAAGGTTAGAGAATTGCGCTTCCAACCGTTGAGTTTCTTAGAAACTTTCTCAAGAAGGAAGTTCCATTGGCTTGATGGGAGAGGAGAATGATGCAGTGGTAAACCCAAATATTTGATAAGGAGTTGAGCAATTTGGCACCTTAGTATTGTTGTCAGTCCATGCATTTCCTCCGACGACAAATTAATCCCTACCAGTTGGGATTTGTTGAAGTTAATCTTTAACCCAGTTAACATCTCGAAAGAGAAGAGGATAAACTTGAGGATGTTGGCATGCCTTATTGATGTATCACAGAAGATTAGGGCGTCGTCCGCAAATTATAGGCATTGGTTTTTTCGCGTATCTTCAATTGATCGAATGCCATTTATGTGTTTGGATGACTGGGCAAGATTCATAATCCTGGCCAACAAGTCTACAACTAAAATGAAGACCATTGGAGAGAGAGGATTACCTTGCTTTAGTCCTCTTTTATTGCTGAACCAACTTCCACGTGACCCGTTGAGGAGGATGGAGGAGATCCAAGAACGCCATTTAGTGCTAAAGCCATGCTGTTCTACTAAGTTTTGTAAAAAAATTCCAGGATACGCAATAAAATGCTTTCTCAAGGTCAATTTTACATAAGAAACCTTTTGCTTTTGTCCTTTTGCAGTAAGAGATGATCTCCATGGCTGAGATAAAGCTCTCAAGAATTAACCTACTTGAAATGAAGGCAGATTAAGAAGAAGAGACTAGGTTTTCGAGTTTCTGTTTGAGTCTATTGGAGAGCACTTTTGAGATAATCTTGATGATCCCATTTGCTAAACTGATAGGTCTATGGTCGAAGATCGGTAAGCATTCAACTTTCTTTGGGATTAGGGTGATGAAGGTATAACTCAATTTGAAGATGTTTGTATTTTGCTTATAGAAGCTGGCGAAGAGTCGTAAGATATTATGTTTGAGGAATCTAAGGCTCATCTATTTTTTCATTTGACGAACTAGTACTTTGTAAGCTCATGATGCTAGAATGAATAGATCAACTGAGAAAGTCAACAAAAAGATATTTCAAGAAGGGAGACCTGCACACTAAAAGATAAGTCTAACAAGGCTGCAAGAAGAGATTGTGGCCAAGGTAGATTTTGTGGCCGAGGCTATGGATGATTTGATGATCACCGACAATCATCGTATAAGTATCGAGGCAACTAAAATGGAATCCAATGCCATCAATGCAAGAAATTTGGGCACATGGAAGCAAATTTTTAGAGCAAAGGAAAGCATGTCAACTATAAAGAAGAAAAAGAAGAAGAAAGTAATTAGTTATTTATGGCTTGTTATCATGTTGATGATGCATTGAATGAAGTTTGGTTTTTAGATAGTGGATGTTCTAATCATATGTCTAGAGCAAGATCTATGTTTCAAGATCTTGATGAATCATAGAATATGTAGGTTAAACTTGGAGATGATAAGAAAGTTCAAGTTGAAGGGAGAGTAACAATAATAGTTAAAACAAGCCATGGTAAAGTAAAGCATCTTCATAATGTTATCTATATTCCTAGTTTGGCACACAACTTGCTAAGTGTTGGGCAATTAATTACCAATAGATATTTTATTTTATTTAATAATGACTCGTGCTATTAAAGAGAAAAGTTCAGGCCAAATCATAGCTAGTGTTCAAATGACACAAAACAAAATGTTCCCACTTGAAATTTCAAACACTGGTAGTTATGCATTGACTGTTTATGTGAAGAATGAGTCTCTTTTGTGGCATTTAAGATATAGGCATCTAAATATAAATGGTTTAAAGTTGTTGAATCAAAAAGATGTGGTGAATGGGTTGCCTAAGATTGACTCTTTTGATAATATATGTGAAGGATGCGTGTATGGAAAGCAATGTAAAAAGCCATTTCCTATTGGAAAAGCATGGAGAGCAAAGATGTACTCTTGAACTTGTACATGCTAATCTTGGTGGGCCTATGAGGACTCAGACCTTGAGTGGGAGTCGATAAAGTTGGTTGTTCATAGATGACCATAGCCATATGAGTTGGGTTTATTTTCTAAAATATAGGTCAAAAACATTTAAAACTTTTAAAAAGTTTAGAGCATTGGTTGAGAAGCAAAGTAGTTACTCTTTAAAGGTCCTTCGCATAGATTGAGGTCATGAGTTTTTATCTAATGAATTTAATTGATTTTGTAACGAAAATGGCATCTATAGAGAACTCACAGCACCATACACACCAGGGTAAAATGGTGTAGTTGAAGGAAAGAACCACACAGTGATAAAGATGGCTAGAAGTTTACTAAAGGGAAAGAGCCTTCCAAATATTTTTTGGGTAAAAACTGTTGCAATAGCAGTATACTTACTAAACTTCTCTCCTACCAAGGCTATTCTCAACATGACTTCATATGAAGCTTGGAAAGGTAAAAAGCATGGGTTAAGCCACTTAAAAATTTTTGGATCTACTGCATATACTTTTGTTAATTCTAACAATCATCATAACTTGATGAGAAATCCGAAAAGTATATTTTTATTGGTTATTGCCCACAATCCAAAGCATATTGATTATACAATTATTAGCACAAATATGATATTTGATGAAAATGCAAGTTGAAAATTGAATGACAAGCCAGAAGAGTCACAAATTCAAGTTTCTAATGATAAATTAGCATATCCAACTTCTTCCTTGACTCTAGCAAGTATAAACACTTCTTTGACAAATCCATCTCCTCCAATCTCACCAGGAAGTAGTTGCTCAACTTCTTCAAAATCTCCTAGTGAAAGTCCTCCTAAAAAATCCAGGTCATTAGCAAAAATTTATGAAACTAGTAATTTTGCTTTGTTTATTTCAAATCCTATAAGCTTTGATGAAGCAAAAGAGGAGGAAGAATGGTGCAGTGCTGTGAAAGAAGAGACAGCAACTATTGAAAGAAATGGAACATGAGAGTTAGTGGACTTGCCTCAAGGTAAAAATGCAATTAGATTGAAATGGACTTTTAAGACTAAATATTATGCAGAGATGGAAGCATACAAAAATAGAAAATCTGGGTGGTAGTAAAAGGGTAAGCACAATAGTAACATATTAATTTTCAAGAAACCTTCTCTCCAATTGCTTGCTTTGAAACTATAAGAACTATTATGGCATTAGTTGCACAATTGAAATTGCCTCTTTATCAATTTGATGTGAAGTCTACTTTTCTAAATGGAAAATTGGAAGAAGAAGTTTATGTTTGTCAGCCTAATGGATTCATAGTTAGTGGCAAGGAGGATAAGGTGTATGCTAAAGAATTCTCTTTATGGGTTGAAGTGGGCATCGAGGGCATGGTATGTTAGGTTTCACGGTGATAGTGCATGCAAAAATTTTTCATCTAATAAAATTGCAGTGGAATGTTAATATGAAAACTATTTTTCATATTTGCATGAAGATTTAATCAAAATCATCTATGGATCTTTTTAACATGCTGAAATCAGATTTAGAAAAGATCTAAAATCAGAAATAAAGAAAGAAGATTACATACCTGAATCGCTTTCCTTTATTTTAGATCGGATTGAATCCGATGAATTCTCAGAGTTTCTATCGAAGCCACACACGTGCCCAATCTCTACTGCTATCCACACAAAGCCAAATCCTGATCAAAACACTGAAGCTACTAGAGTGCTAGCACCTTGCAAGTCTCATTTTTGAACTTGGATCTGAAACTTTTCTTCAACTTGAAGAGAAAGGACAACAATACGAACTCTTTGCATAGATCTGATTAAACTTCCTTTGGGATGCTTAGAAGAGAAGGAAGATACCTTCTTTCTTTCTTTTTCTCTCACAAAATTTGCTATAGATATGATCTATGGAGTATGGGATGCGTGGAGATGAAAGAGGAGGAGAAGAGGGCATGGAGATAGGAAGGTGCGACATGGCTAAATTTGATTTTAGATTGTCTCTCTTGTTTTCATCATCCCCCATGCCCTCCACCTCTCCCCATTTTATTTTGGACACTCAAAAGGAGTCTTAACCCTTTAAGACTTCTTCCTAATTCAGATCTAATCTGATTAGAGATAATACTTATCATTATAGAGTCCTAAATGAGATGGGAAAACCAATTTTTTATCTCCACATGCACAAGAGAAGAGGCATGACTTTTAACACCTTTCTCTTCCTTTTGGTTGGTGAGAATAGAGAGATAAGCCTAGATAAAGTGGGCCAAACATTCCTTTTTAAATGGGTTCAAGTTCGGATTCAATCTGAATTCAATTCGCATCAAATTCGTAAAGGCTGTCAAACTCAATTTGATTAGATTTGATCTCCAAGTTCAACTTGGATAATTAAATCCAATTGGCCTCAAATTAAATCAAGTACAATTAAATTAGATCTAACTTAAATTAATTTAGACTTGATCCATAATTTAATTAAGTCCAATTATTTTATAACATTTGTAATTAAGTTCCTCATGCTAATAATTAGCAGCTACTAAAACTATAACCTTTATAAATTAGCAAATTCTAATTTCAAACCACCAAACTAATTGATAATTTGATTATGATCCAAGTTATTGATCAAGTTAAACTCTTTTTGTGTGCGACCCCACATATTTTACTCTGTCTGATAGTGAGATATATTATGATCTCTATCGTAGTATCATCGAAACTCCTTTTGAGGGATTGAAATAATTTTAGCTCAACCCTAATTAGGTTTATTGATCTGAAAATAATCCTAATGAGTTCTCACAATCCACCAGTGATGCCTAGAATATATAGTGGCAACTCAGGAGAATAGAAAAGTCTGAACCCCTAGGTGTAATTATCATGTGATCGAGTTTTTCTATCGAAAATCTCGACAGGGTATAGATCATGAAAACTTATCAAACCCTAAGCATCCGTCATATGCTAGACATAATTAGCTTGAGTATATTCATGAATTCTAATGAAAACTTCTTTCCATTATCATGCTACTGTGGCTACAAATTTAAGGACTCAGCCTCTTAGGTCTTATAAGACTATTCCTCTCCTACTGAGATCGATAGTTCTCGTATAAGTGGACACCTACTCTTACAATGAAACTACTTAGCCAACAAACACCGCAAGGTTTCGAATGGCTAGAGATCATGTTTATGTACTGTCAAACTATAGCAATCTCACTATGAGCAACTGAGGCATGGTAGGTCAAAAAATTACTCACACAACTACAACATCGAGACAGCCACTGACGAGTGAATAGACATTCAAGTATCTTCTTATTCTTGATCATGCTCAGTACCATTATTCTCTAACAACCACTTATACTTTCGCTTCAGTATCACCATAATATAAACTCAAGACTCATCTACCCATAAAGAAAAGCGATCTATGCACCAATCTTTATGGATCAATCACCATCTCCATAATGATTCAACAATCGAGAGCATTTAGAAGTTAATCTATAATAACACATGTTTCAAATTTTTAATTTTTGAGAATATGTGTTATTATCCATTAACTCCTTGAATGATTCATAGGCACATTACATATGAATGAATAAGAAAAATACCTATTTTATTGATTTTAATAAATCAAGTATAAAATTTATGAGCTAGAAAATATAATATATCAGCTAATAATTAGCTTTTCATATCACACATCTAACAATCTTTCACTTGACCTAAAGTCAATTGGCCATATATCTAAGATCCATCTTCTCTAGGTGATGATCAGTCTTCTCACTATAAGAAATCTAATCTTTTGCAACAAAATTATTTAAGATGAAAAAAATTTCATTGCAAATAAAGGTATTTACGATGAAAAAAATTTCTATCATAAATATTTTTTATTTATGATGAAAAAATTTTTCATTAAAAATAATTTATTATTTATGATGAAAATAAGCTTTTCATCATAAATAAGCTAATATTTATGATAAAAATTTTTATCATAAATAATCTTTCATAAATAAATTATTTAAAAATTAAAAAGATAAGCTTATTTGCAACAAAAATTTTCCATCATAAATATTAGCTTATTTATGATGAAAATCAAGTTTATGTCATAAATAATTAGTTATTTATAATAAAAAAATTTTATCATAAATAATATTTTATAAATAAAATATTTAAAAAATTAAAAAGCTTAGATTATTTGCAATGAACATTTTTTTATTATAGAAAACTTATTATTTACGATGTAAACATGATTTTTGTCATAAATAAATGATTATTTATAATAGAAAATTTTTATCATAAATAATATTTTATAAATAAAATATTTCAAAAATTAAAAAGGTAAGATTATTTATGATAAAATTTTTTCATCATAAATAATAGATTATTTATAATAAAGATACTATTTTTATCATAAATAATTGATTATTTATGATGAAAAATATCCATCATAAATAATTTTTCATAAATAAATTATTTAAAAAAATTAAAAGATAAAATTATTTATGATGAAAAATTTTTATCATAAATAATTAATTATTTACAATGAAAGTATTATTTTCATCATAAATAAATAATTATTTATGATAAAAAAATTGTGTCATAAATAATGTATCATAAATAAATTATTTAAAAAATTTTACTATAAGAAAAATAAATATTAGCGATGGTAAAATATTTTATCACTAAAAATGATTTTTTCCAACCACAACATCGCCTAAAAAATTTGCTATTGGTAATAGTATTAGCAATGGCAATATTAATATTAGCAACGATGATAGCCATCTCTAAAAGTCTAAAAATTTAATAAATATATTTAAAAATAATAAAAATATTAGCGATGGCATATTTTGATTATTAGTGATAAAGAATTTGATGTCGCTAATAACATGCTATTAGCAATGGCTAAGTTAATTATTAGTGATGGTGCAAGCCACTGTTAAAATTATTTAAAATTTTTAAATAATTTTGTAACATAAAATAGGTATTATCGATGATGATTTTGAATATTAGTGATTAAGAAATTACCATCATAAATAATTTTTTTTAAAAAATAACTTGGAGAGAAAAGATTATTTTAAAATTTTATTGATGATAGAATTAGCGACGGACGACTAGCCATCACTAATAAAATAGAAATTAGTGATGGAATTAGCAATGATATATTTTTGATTGCTAATAATCTAAACCATGATCCAATCCAATTCGAATCCAATTTGAATCCAATTCAAAATTCTATCAAATCTAATTAAATTAGGCTTTAAATCTAAATCCTACTTAGATTATAAAATTCAACTAACTTTAAATTAGATCAAGATTAATTAAATTAAATCTGATTTAAATTAATTAAAAAAATTAATTTTTAAATTAAATTCAATTCAAAATTCTGTCAATCCTAATTCAATTAGACTTTTAGTTCAAATCTTACTTGGATAGTAAAACCTAATTAACTTTAAATTAATGAAGAAAAAATCTAATTTTTCGGATTAGGTTTGTTCAGATCTGATTGAATCAAGAGCGATATTTCAAAATTTTCTCTTTTGAATATAGATCAGATCTAAGATATTTTAGATTTAATTTAATAGATCTAATAAAATAAAATAAAAATAAATTAAATTAAATTTAATTTTGTATCTTGTTGTTGGGTAATCAGATTATCTTATGATGATCCTATTGATTACCTGAGGTTTTGGATCTAGCCACGCAAGTGCCTAGCCTCTATCGGTATCCACTCAGACTGGATCTGGAGATCTTCTTCTTCTTTATCACTTCTTCAAATATCAGATTTGGATTTGATTTGAAGGATCTTCAAATTTTCTTTTGAAGATCGGATATCATCTCTTACAGCAGTGCTGCCTTCTTTCTTTCTCATCATCTTTCTCTTGCCTGGATCGCATCAAACTAGAGCCCAAATCCTCTTAGGCATGGAGAGGAGAGAGGAGACCTGAAGATGGCATGGAGGAGGGAGAGGGACGGCCTTGTGGCATGGGCAAAGATCTAAGCTCTCTAAAATTAGGCATAGATAGGATTTATAAAGATCCCGTTGTGCCATGCAGTGCCACATCATCCCAGCCAATCATATCGCTTCATGCAATCAGATCCAAATTTGATTGGTGGGATGACATCATCTGATCCAATTAGATAAGAGATCCTCTAAATCATCCTTAGATGGTGCCTGATCAAAGTTTAATCTTTGGTGCCACCTAGGTATAAACCCCGAAGTAACTAGAGTCCCATCTATATAGGACTCTAGCGCCTCTATCCATGGGCGCATGCCTCCCTAGGCATGCACCCCTGGTCTACCTACTTTTTAGTAAGTTGACTGGTCTAAAATCAATCTCCTATGGGTGCATGACACAAGGGCAGATGTCTAAGTGTCAAAGATCAATGTTTGACCAAAGTCAAAAGACAATAATTAGCAGATGATGAAAAATGGTAGATGTTATCTCAAATTTATCTCATAAATTAAGACAATCCTTTTCTAACTTGGACAAGTTTTAGTCAGACTAAGTAAAGATACCTGAGTGAGCACAAACACATTTGACTCATTCGAGACAACTTAAAATGATAATTGAAGGAGAACATTAGGCTCAATCGTGTGCTAGCACGATTTTCTTGAATCTTATTCAAATTAATTGAACTGAATTAGTCCAATTAATGATATCTAGATTTAAACCCTTATTTGTGTGATCCAGTTAATGAGATATATCACGATCTCTATCATCGACATCACCGAAATACCTTCTGATGGATCAAAATTTTTTTGATTCAGACAACTAGAATGATCGATCATCCAAATCATTTTAATTGCTCCCAAAATCTACTATGACATCTAGCAGTATATGGTGGCAATCCATCAGAACTGAAAATGAATCTTTCGGTGTAGTTACATCTATGATTAAGTTCTTTTATCTTGAGCTCCGATCAGATTAGGGTTAAGGTGAACTCGTCAAACCCTAATTTCTATCATATGATTTAATCATTTGATTCAAGTCTGATGTGAAAATTTATAGAAACTCTTTCTATTATTTCACTCTATCATGACCATGGGTTTATGGACTTGATTCTCATGATCATCATAGGGCTGCTCCTCATCTACCGAGGTAGATAGATTCTCTCTTGGTGTGATTCAATTTCTATAATGAACATGTTATAGCCAACATACATCTCAAGGTTTCAAATGGCTAGGAGATCGAGTCATGGTGTAGTCAAACTATAACACCCTCAAGGTGAATTGCCAATGCATCTCAGATCAAAGAACCAGCACACCACTATAGCTTCGAGTCAGTCATCGATAAGAAGGTAGACTTTCTTATGATTACTCGAGGTGGTCATGCTCAGTATCCTCATTCTTTAATGAGTATCTGTACTCTCATTCTGATGTCTCTACACCATAGACTCAAGATTCATCTACTTATAAAGAAGCGATTGTACACCAACCTTTTGGATCAATCACTATCCTCATGATGATCCTACGGTCGGAAGCATTTTATGAGTTAATAATAAAAATTCATGTCTTGAATTTTCAACTATTGAAAATAAGAATTATCATTACCATTAACTCAAGAGATGTATCACAGACACTAAATATATATTATGATAGAAAATAATCTATTTTATTATTTATAGTCAAAATTATAATTTTGCCCTTAGAAGTGTATAACAAGTGTCAGCCAATTCTGACTTCTAGGGCACACATATCTAATAATTAATTCAAGTCTAATTAAATTTATAAATAAATTAAATTAATTAAGAGAAATTGATTTTTAATTTGGGTTCAATTCGAATTTAATTCAAAAATTTGTCAATTCTAATTCAATTAGACTTTTAATTCAAGTCCTACTTGAATAGTAAAATCTAATTATCTTAAAATTAAGTCAAGTATAATTAAATTTAATCTAATTTAAATTAATTAAAAAAAATAATTTTTAATTTGGGTTTGATTCAAATCAAATTCAAACCAGATTCGAATCCAATTCAAAATTCTGTCAAACTTAATTCAATTAGGAAATTTGAATCCAAATCCTACATAAATTATAAAGCTAAATTAATCTTAAATTAAGTTAAAATTAATTAAATTAAAGTTAATTTAAATCAATTAGGAGAAAATAATTTTCATCTTAGGTTTAATTCAAATATAATTCGAACCTGATTCGAATCTAATTAGAAAACCTGTCAATCCTAATTCAATTAAATTTTAAAATTCAACCCTTACATGGATAGTAAAATCAATTATCTTCATATTAAGTCAAGCCTAATTAAATTTAATCTGATTATAATCAATTAGGAGAAAATGGTTTTTAATTTGGGTTTGATCTAAATGTAATTGAAACTCGATTCAAATCTAATTCAAAATATCCTATCTAACCTAATTCAATTAGACTTTGATTTCAAGTCCTAATTAGATTGTAAAATTCAATTATATTCAAATTAAATCAAGTCCCAACAGCTAGTTTTTATAACTACCCAGATTTCATTTTTCATTCTCTAAATGGCTTTTTTGATGTTCCAATGGCTACAAACCCATTTTTGGAGTTCCTAACTTGAATTAGAAGAATTCTAAGATCAGATTAAGGGTTGAAAACTCAAGATATAAAAGCAAGAAAGTAAAACACTTCAGCAACCTTTTGAAAATCTATGTGCAGTCCAAACAGTGAGCCTTTAAAGAGCCTTCATTACTGTTCAACCATTCAACTAGCTGTGCAATCAAGACATTCTCAGGTGAAGGAAGGGAGCATTCATTGCTAAAGCCCTTCAACAATTTAGCTTGTGCATTAAAGCTTCAAATCTACTATTCAAGGAGTTTGTTTCATTTTAAATTTTTGTACTTCAAAATTTTTGTATTTCAAATTTCAAAAGGATTGAAACTTGGGAGATAGGCTCATCCAAACCTTGAATTAGATTTGTACAAGCCTAAGAGTGGCTTAGGATTAGGTTTTGATTGGTTAGCCTGCAAAATCAATTGGGTTTAGATTGTAAGCTTGGTGGAAATAATCTTGCTGTAATAGTGGAATTCTTAAGTGGAGTGCTTGAAGAGTGGACATAAGTGTTGGGTTTAACATCGAACTACTATAAAAATCTTGAGTTTTTGTGTGTATGATTCTATCTTTTAGTTACTATTATTATCAGCATATTTAAATTACTGCATTTTCAGTATATCAATATTTAAGTTCCGCACATACATTTAGTAAACCAAAAATTTTTGAAAAATTTAATTCACCCTCCCTCTTGGGTTGTTCTTTTGGGCAATAAGTGATATCAGAGTAGGTGCTCTCATATTATTTATTATTTATTTAATTTAGAGTAATCGATCAAAATGATAATCTAATTGAATGTCTCCCTAATGGAAGGGCAGTCCATAAATAGGCCACCCTTGTTTAATGGTTCTAACTACACATATTGGAAGGCATGCATGCATATATTTATTCAATCATTTGATTATGATCTATGAAGTGTCATAATCAATGGACCACATACATCCATAATTAGCATTGATAGTAACATAATTTTCAAACCCGAAAGAGATTGGGATGAAAATGATAAGAAATTGGCTCAAATGAATGCTAAAATAATAAATGTGCTTTATTGTTCACTTGATGCCAATGAATTTAATTAGATTTTTACTTGTGTTTCAACCAAAAAGATATGGGATAGACTTGAGGTTACCCATGAGGGTACTAATCAAGTAAAGAAATTCAAAATTAATATGTTAGTGCATAAGTATGAACTTTTCAAAATGGAATTAGCCAAAAATATTACCAAAATATTTACATGATTTACTGATATAATAAATGGACTTTAAAGTTTAAAAAAACTGTATACTAACAGTGAACTTGTGAGAAAAATTCTTAGATCTTTTCTTCGAAGTTAGGAGGCAAAGGTGATGGCCATGGCCCTCAATACCTTGCCCCTTGAAGAGCTTCTTGGTTCTCTCATGATATATGAGTTAACCATGAAGCAAAACTTAGAAGATGAAGGTAAGAAGAAGAATATCGTGGCCCTCAAGTCCTAGCAAAGAAAAAAGAAGAAAAAAGTGAAGAATTCGATGAAGAAGAAGATGATGAAGAAATGGCTCTCTTAACCAAAAAATTTAGAAGATTTATAAGAAAGAAAAGACCAAACCTCAAGAGAAGACCCTTCTCCAAAGGTGAAGCTAACAAAGATCGAGAAAAAGACAAAGACAAGGAAAAGCCTACATGCTTTGAATGCAAGAAACCAGATCATTTCAAGATAGACTACCTCCTATTGAAGAAATCCTCCAAGAAAGTAAAGAAGAGAGCTATGATGGCAGCATGGAGTGATAGTGAAGAGTCAAGTTTAGATGAAGAAGGACAAGAAATAGTAAATTTGTGTTTCATGACTCTAGAGAATGAGGTAACACTTGACACTCAATCTGAATTTTCATTTAATGAGTTGCAAGAAGCATTTCATGAATTGTATGATGATCTTAAAAAGTTAACCTTGAGAAACAAAAATCTGAAATCAATCAATCAAAATTTAATCAAAGAAAAAAATATATTAAGAGAAAAAGAGCTTATCTCTGCAAAAAACCAAAACCTAAAGAAAGAATTTGAAAAATATAAACCTATAGTTAAAAAATTTACACTAAGTTCTAAAAAACTGTAATTATTACTTAATAATCAAAAAACTATTTTTGACAAAGTAGGAATTGGTTTTAAAACTCAAAAGAAACATAAATTTCTAAATTTTTTTTTTGTAAATGATACATCTTCAACTTCACAAAAATCAATCTATTTTTGTTGTGAAAAATCTGGACACAAGTCTTATATTTGCAATTTCAGAAAAATAAAAAACAATCTAAACATAAAGAGGGTATGGGTTCCCAAAGAAATCATGGTTATTAATCTTAAAGGATTCAAGATGACTTGGATACCTAAAATCTTCACTTGATCTTTGATTGTTGGTATGTCTTACAGTCGATAGGATGAAAGAAAATTGATATCTAAATAGTGGCTGCACAAGGCACATAATGGGTGAGAAGGAGCATTTTATCACTCTTGAAGCTAAGAAAGGAGGAATTATGACTTTTTATGATAATGGCAAAGGACACACCATTGGTAGTGGTAAAATATGTATCACTTATTCTACCTTTATAGATAATATACTTTTAGTAGATGGATTAAAGCATAACTTATTAAGTATAAGTCATCTTTGCGATAAAGAATTTAAAGTTATTTTTGAATCACTCATGTGCATTGTCACTAGTCCTATTGATAATAGTATAGCTTTTATTGGACATAGACATGAAAATGTATACTTAGTAGATTTAGATGACTCTTCCATCAAAAGAAGCCAATGTTTAGTTGCAACGAATGCTAAAATCAATAAAGATAGTATTGAAAAATGTATCCTAAAACCAATCATCTAAGTGATAGATGATTGAAATTAGTATATGAATTATCTAATAATAATAGTTATTTGGCTGATTCATCATAAAAATTCAATCTTTCTTAAATAAACTCCTAAATTATGATGAAGTCCTTAGAACCATAATCAATTGATAAAGGATGATTTATCGGATGGTTCTTAAATTATTCATGATCAAATGATAAGTTATTAATGAGGATGATAACTTATCGAGTATAGGTTGTTGTATGCCATATGCGTTGGTTGTCCTCATAATCAAGTAGTATAGAGACACTGGTATGGCATCCAGATGACATGTAGGAGTACATCTATACTAAACGTAACCAATGTAGTACTCTACTATCAAGAGTAGCTAGCTAAGGCTAATGGGTATAAGTGTTGCTCCGACCTGAAATCACCATGGTGACTTGCAAGCAACTCACTATACTTTGGTGTCAGACTGCTTGTATTTTTAATATAGATTCAAAAAATTTTTGGATACAGTCAAGTACTTATAAAGTTGATGTATGAGTCAAGATGGGATTAACCATTTTTTATTAACTTCAGGAAGAGAATGACTTACTGTGTTTCAATTTAGCAAACTTAGGCTTGGGTAATTCTTGTGAGGTGTCATGAGATTTGCAAAATTTTGAGATACAATAGAGATGACTTGTATGAGTATTTGATAGTGTACTCAAAGTCGTCTTAAGCATTATTGGTTAAAGGGATGAATTATATGGTAACCATGGGTCAGGATTCTAAGAATGTTGCTTTGCATACATTCAACCTATCCGAACATCGGGAGACATTGCTAGATGATAACTTCGATTGGTATAGAAATTTTTTTCTATGCTACTGACTTAGGTTCAAACCTATGGGGTTACATACATTAGAGCTTGTAACCTGATCAGATGGTTAATCGATGATTGAGAATCATTCTAAGGTCAATCCATCAATACGATTGATGTTTGATCTAATGCAGGTGTTGTAGGAGGATTGATTAGTAATTGGATTGTTAATTAGCTCAATTTGATTGAGCAATCAGGCTGAGATTAAGTCTAATTAAATTAGATTCAATTAAAATTAGTTTGGACTTAATTAGATTAAGTCTAGTTAGTTTATTGGATAAGTCAATTACAAGAAAGAATAATTTCTTGTTTGACTAGGACTTAGGTGCATCTAATTGATTTAAGATTTAAATCAGATTATATCTTAATTTAATCTAATTTAATTAGGCTCCTAGCTGGACTAGGATCATTCTTAATTGGGTTATATTAAATCTAATTTATATAAGATTTAAATTAGGTTCAAACCTATTTTGATCTGTCAAATAAGAGGAGTCCCAGTTGGACTAGGACTCTCTCTCTTTCTCTTATGCCTAAAAGCCCATGCCCACACCTTTTATTTTTGATGTTTTACATGAATTTTCATACCTAAGAAAGAGTCTCCATGCCCTACTTCTCATTGGTTTAGGAATTTATTTTGACTTGGTCAAAACTAGAAAGTGGTTTGGATTAGTTTTCTATTTGATAGAGTCCCCTTTGATCAAAACTTCTTCCCTCCTTTTGGATTTTTTCCCCATGCCACCTAACCTTTTCTCCACCCTTCTCCCTAGGTTTTTATGCATTAGTTTTTTGGTTCTCACTCCTAAAATCAAGGAAGGAGCATCTAAGAGTTGGACACCCCATAGGAGTCCTTAAAAGACTAGGTTTGACCTAGTCATCCTTATATTATTGGAGCGCCTTCTATGAGATGGTTGGAGGATGTGATAAATCTCAAAAAATTCATAAAAAATCAGAGAAAAAGGAGGAGAAGGAATGATGGTTTTGGGACATGAAGATTCTATTGGAAAATATATTCTAAAGTCAATCATCTAAATGGTAGATGATTGGAATTAGTATATAAATTATCTAACAATAATAGTTAATTGGCTGGTTCATCATAAAAGTTCTATCTTCCTTAAATGAACTCCTAAATTATGGTGAATTTCTTAGAATTATAATCAATCGATAAAAGAAGATTTATTGGATGGTTTTTAAATTATTCATGATCAAATGATAAGTTATTAATAAGGACGATAACTTATCAAGTGTAGGTTGCTTTATGCCATATGCATTGATTATCCTCCTAACCAAGTGGTGTGGAGACACTAATATGGCATCCAGGTGAGATATAGGAGTATGTCTGTATTGAACGTGACTAATGTAGAACTCTACTATCAAGAGTAGCTAGCTAAGGTCAATGGGTATAAGTGTCCCTCCGATCTGAGATCACCATAGTGAGTTGCAAGCAACTCACTATACTTTGGTGCCAGACTGCCTATATTTTTAATATAGATTTAAAATATTTTTAAGTACAGTCAAGTACTTATGAGGTTAATGTATGAGTCAAGATGAGATTAATCACTCCTGATTAGCTTCAGAAAGAGAATATCTCATCATGTTTGAATTTAACAAAACCTAGGCCTGGATAATCCTCGTGAGGTATCATGGGATTTGATAGTATACTTTGAGATACAATAGAGATGACTTGTATGAGTGTTTGATAGTATACTTAAAGTCGTCTTGAGTATTATTGATCATAGGGATGAATTATATGGTAACCATGGGTTAGGGTTCTAAGAATGTTGCTTTGCATACATTCGACCTATCCAAACATCGAAAACCATGCTAAATGGTAACTTCGATCGGTATAGAAATTGATTCTTGTGCTACCAACTTAGGTTCGAACCAATGAGGTTACACACATTAGAGCTTATAACCTAATCAGATAGTTAATCGATGATTGAGAATCATTCTAAGATCAATCCATCAATACGATTGATGTTTGACTTAATGCAAGTATTGCAGAAGGATCGATTAGCAATTAGATTACTAATTGGCTCAATTTGATTGAGCAATTGATCAAAGATCAAGTCTAATTGAATTAAATTCAATTAGAATTAGTTTAGACTTAATTAAATTAAGTCTAGTTAGTTTATTGGATAAGCTAATTGCAAGAAAGAATAATTTCTTGTTTGACTAGGACAAGGGTGCACCTAATTGATTTAAAATTTAAATCAGATTAAAATCTTAATTTAATTGGACTCCTAATTAGAGTAGGATCACCCTTAATTAGATTGCATTTAATCTAATTTAAATAGAATTTAAATTAGGTTCAAATCTATTTTGACCTAGTCAAATAAGAAGAGTCCCAGTTGGACTGGGACTCTCTTTCTTTCTCTTGCGTCTGTTAAAGCCCACATCCAATACTTTATTCTAGATTTTTTCTATATTTTTTCATTCCTAATAAGCTTCTCCATGCCCCATAATTCTAATTTTTGGGAGCTTGTTTTGACTTGGTCAAAACTAGAAAGAGGTTAGGATTTATTTCCTACTTGGAAGAGTCCCCTTTGACCTAAACTCTTCCCTCCTCTTGTGCGCCCACTTTTCCCACACCATGATTTTTGTTTTGCCCTTTCTTCCCTTGCTTTTGTCATGAGTTTCAATTTTCTCATGCCTAAAATCAAGGAAGGGGCATCCAAGAGTTGGACGCCCCATAGGAGTCATCCTTTGACTAGGTTTTGACCAAGTCTTGTAATAAAAGGGGGGGCACCTCGTATTAGATGAGAGAGAATATGATAAATCCTAAAAAAGTTATAAAAAATTAGAGAAAAAGGAGGAGAAGGCATGGTGGTTTTAGGATACCAAGATTCTTGGAGAAGAGCCTTCAACTAAGATATCAAAGGTTGATGTCCTGAAGAGACAAGGTAAGAGAAGATTGTCTTCTCTTTATTTCTCTTTTATCTATTTTTCTTCTTATTTATTCTTTATGATTTTTATGTGATAAAAATTTGAGAGAGTGAGAAATAGGACATGAGGATATGTGCTCCAAGTTGTTGGAGTATGATGTTCTTTTTGGATATGATTTGATCATATCCTGATAAGAGAAGGAGAAGAGAAGAAAGGTCTTCTCTTAGGGTTTCTTTGAGAACCCTTTTTTTTCTTATTTTTATAGAAATTTTTTAGAGTAAAAATCAAAGATGTTAGATCTAGAAATATAGAAAAAATCTAGAGAAGAATGTCTTCTCTTGTCCTAGCATAGAGATATTTTTAGGACATCAATCGTTGATGTCCTGAAGGAGAAGATTTGTCTTATCTTAGGATTTATTTTTTCTTATTTTATTTTTTGATTTATGAAAGATTCAAGGATTGGATTTCTCTCTTATTCTTCCTCATATTCTTTATCTCTTGGAGTATCCAAGAGATCTGAAGAATATGTATTTGATTAACCATTAGAAGGAATCCATGAGAAGCTAGCACTTTGAGTGGATCTTCATTCGACGAACCTCGATCTGTGTTGTAGGTTCGTGTGGATCATTCTGTGGAGGATTCTCTCCTTTTTT
>QRFJ01002360.1:144222-167673 GCA_006176705.1 Cocos nucifera | reverse complement strand
CAGATGAATGTCATCCCACCAATTAGATTTAGATCTGATTGCACAAAAAGATTATGATTGGCTAGGATGATGTGGCACTGATGGCACAATAGGGTCATAAAAACCTCTATCTAATGCCGAGATTAAGGAAAGCTTGACCCATTGCCATGCCATAAGGCTCCCCTCTCCCTCCTCCATTGCCATCTTCAGGTGTTCTCTCTCCTACCCATGCCCAAGAATTTTTGGGCACAAGTTTGGTGTGATCCAAGCAAGAGAAAGGCGATAGGAAAAGGAAGAAGGCAGCACTGCTGCAAGAGACAACTCACATCTTTGAAAGGAGTTTTGAAGATCTTCAAAATTAGATACAGATCTAATTTTTAGAAAGATGATAAAGAAGGAGAAGATCTCTAGATCCTACCTGAGTAGATATCGATAGAGGCTAAGCACTTGTGTGGCTAGATCCAGAACCTCAAGCAGACATCAAGATCATCACAAGATAATCAGATTATCCTCAACAAGATAAATTAAATTAGATTTAATTTATTCTTTAATTTATTTTATTTTATTTTATTAGATCAATAATATCAGATCTAGAAAGTCTCAGATCTAATCTAGATCTAAGAGAAAAATTTTTGAAATATCTCTCTTGATCTAATCAGATTTGAACGAACCTGATCTAGAAAACTAGATTTTTCCTTCAACAGTTTGTGCAAGAGAAAGCCGAGCTTGCTCAAGCACTCTATCAGCTCGATCATGTATAATACATGATCAATGATAGAGGCACCATTCTACATTTTGGCATTAAAGATGGCACAACTAGTCTTGTGCCTCTCAAACATCTCGGGTCGCCAAAAAAATCCTTCAACACTGGAGCATTTAATTAGGCTGAACTGTCTCAAATTGCGATTGAACTCATTGCTGCATTCACAGCCAGCATACGTAGCACACCCATAGTTTGGTTACTGAGCCACTTTCTGATAAGTGATCTTTAATGTTCCCATGCATTGGCAGCTGGTCCTTCAGGTGGCAGGGATCCGTCAGCACCACATAGGATCCGTTCATTGCTTCAGGACAATCTTCAACTTTTGATACAGCTATCAAAGTTGGATCCCCACCAACCTATCATGTCCAATAATGATGGAGTGAATAAAAAGTTGGCGCCTTGTCTACATAAAGAAAAACCATAACCTAATTTAGTAATTTGATTCATGTAAACCTAAAGATTTTGCTTTATCTAAAAGTTTCTCCCACTATTTTATGTTGAATTGGTAGCCTCTACTTCAATTTGAGGATTAATCCCTAATTCCTGGTTAGTGGGTGGACTAGAATCCACCTAGGACCTGTCTCAAAGCCAACTTTGATTGGTCCACCCATGTACATCTGAAGGAAGGTTATAACACAATTGTTTCTCTCAAAAATAATTTTCAGTAAATAATTTTGCCCAAGCCCTGATCAGTTGGCTTGGGCTTTCTAAAAAGGATCTAGTTAGGTCCAACCAGTAACATGCTATACTTGTCCCATCCAACCAATGAATGAATCAGGCCCAACTTTGTTGGCCCATTGACCACATTTAGAAAGATATTATCTAAGAGATCATAAATGAATGATAATTCTAATCAACCGATAAGCACAGCCCTTGGCCCCAATGATTATCCAACTGATTGGATCATTACAATCCACTTAATGGGAGGCTATGATTCCAATATTCAATATAACTATTTCATTTTAGGGATCTCAGTAATTTTAGAGGAATTTTTATTTGTATAGAAGTGAGGTAAGGTCAGAATTACCAGCTTGTCATTGGATCCCTCACTATATTCACCAAAGTTAGCTTAAGGGAGGACATTAATAGGTGCTTGGGTCTTAGGAGCACCTAAAATCAGGTCAAAATTGATTTACTAGGCTTGCATGGATTAGCTCAATATAGTAAGGTGATCCTTGATACAAAACATAATCTCACCAAGAGGCCAGTAAGTTCAATCAAGGTGGAGGGTGCCAGCTTGCCTAGAAACCATAAAAATGGGCATAGGTAAGCGGAGCCTGCCAATTAAAAAATCAATGTTCTGATTTATCTTAGACACCAACGATTTAATGTAGTTCATTAGATCAACTAAGTTCATGCTAGACCAGCATAGCCAAGATCAAGTCCCATCTTGGATGTTAAAGACATGGATTGGACCAACATAACTTGTAATAGGTGACTCTGAGAATCCTGACTTTAAGACATAATGTTTAGTCATATCTCCTAATTAAATTCATCAACTTTAACACTAGGTCTAACCCAATTAATCCGGACCTAATCTTCAACGTAACCATTTTAACCTAAATGTGTTATGATTTGTGTCTAGGATCTTCAAATTCACAATCTAGATCCTATCAATTCAACTTTCTTAATTCTCAATTAAGTTTTGGGTGAAGGTTGGGGTTCGGACTTTTCAAAAAAAATTATATTTATAATTTTTTACAATATGATTCTATCAATCAAGTTGCATTGGAACAAATCCATATGCAGTAAAAATAAACCAAAACTACTTAGACAAATATCAAATAGGCTTTCATTGTAATTGAAATAGTTTCAATAATAATAACTCATAAATCTTCTAGATCAAATCGACACATTATGATGATGAAATAGATAATATTTTAATAAATCATAAATCCTAGACTAGACTAAAATTTTGAAGATCAATTATTTAGATCACGTACTGACACCATTTCACTATAGGGACTTACCTACGAGCAGACAATCTTATGGCAGTCCGTGTAATCTAAAATATTTGATTTATTATTTTTAAATTTTTAAATATAATTATAAATAATAAATAGATCAAACAAGAAAAATAGACATGACAAAATTACATATAATAAGAATCTATCTTTATGATACCAATTGAAGAACGATCTAGATTCAGGCTAGAATTCTTTAAAAACTTTATCTTAAGGACTCTTGCCCGTGAACGACTTAATAAATCGCTGATAAAGCATTTGATTATAAAAATAATCAATATAAATACTAGATCTATAGATCTATTACATGATGTGCATGTATATTAAATCAAAAAATTAAAATCAATAAGAATGAAAGATCACGGATTGATCAAATCAACCTAGATCTGCACTACATCAAATGCAGTATGAGTTAAGTATTAGTCTATTACAGAATTTACCGATTCCTAACTCCTGGACTCGCTTCACGACCGCCAAGATCGCCTGACAACTCGCTGTCCGCTTTGAGCATCCGGTCTGCTGGCCACACATCGGCCTAAAGTCCATCTCATCAGGCCCGCTCAACGTACTCTTTGAGGCAGCGATCTGAAGTCCGAGCAGAAAGATCAAGTACAACATGCTAGTACTGTGCTAATCCTTCTTGGATGGTCCAATCTGATTGCTCTCCTTCTTCAAAATTTGGAGCTTCACAAAAATAGAACTTACAAAGAGAAGATGAGAGTTTTCTGATCTAATACTCATCTAAAAAAAAAGAGATCATTGCAACACGAAAAGGAGGAAAGAGGTTGAAAATAAAATAGCCCTAGAAGAAGACCCCTTCTCTTCTCTTTTCTTCTCTACCTAGACACCTATGTTTGGTGCCTATGAATACCCCCCAATGTCCCCAAGGATCCTCTTCCTGATTTTTGCACACTCCAAACTCTCATCAAAGCTCTATAATCTCATAAAAAAATTAAAATAAAAATTCATTGCTAATAAATAAAAAAAAAATAGTCCAAAGTTAGATCAAATTTCTAGACTAAGAATATCCAAACTTAAAGGAATTTGTATGAGGGTGCCCAACTCTTGGTCCTCCTCCATAATTTTGTATGGACCAGCAAGGAGTGCACAAAGAAGAAGATTACTCTATGAAAAAGATAAGAATTAATTAAGAAGTGGGATGGAACTCACGGAAGATGTTTTGGTCCAATAATGGATTATATCATCATAGAATCATACGCAAAATCAATTCCTCCTTTGACTTGGTCCCCTTCCCACTTAAACTTCCAAAATAAATGACTTGGCAGGGATAGAGGATGTTTGGTGTGAAATTAGGAAGAAAGGAAACTTTTTAGAAAAAATACCACTAAAAAGGTTGGGGGTGTTGGACCAAGGTGTCAGTGAGATAGGGAGTCCTAGTAAACTAAGGGACTCCTACTTGACTTTTGGTCAACAAGATCTTTTAACGCAAATAAAATCAAGATTAAACCAACCCAATCAAATAAGGCTTAATTCTATTATAGACTTAATTAAAATTAGATTAAATTATATTTAAATTTTGATTTATTTTTTAAATACAATTGAAAAGTTGGGTTATCCGAGTCCTAAGTTAACTAGGACTAGTTCTTCTTTTTTCACCTGGCTATCAAAAAACCAATTAGACTTGATTCAATTCAGCTCAAACCCAAATATAATTAAATTATATTTAATTAGACTTAATCTCAGCCTATTGGCTTAATCAAATTAGGTCAATTAGCAATCCAATTGCTAATCGATCCTCCTACAACACTAGCACTAGGTTAAACACCAATCGTATTGATTGTTTAACCATAGAAATTTTCTCAATCGTTGAATCAACCATCTGATCAGATTGTAAGCTCTAATGTGTGTGACCTCATAGATCGGAATCTAAGCTAGTAGCATAGAAATAAATTTTTATATCAATCAAAGTGACCATCTAGCAATGATGCCTGATGATCGGATAGGTCGAAGGTGTAGAACACACCATCCTTAACCATGCGGATATGATTTCCCATATAATTCATACCATTGACCACAATCTCAATAGGAACACATCAGAGTAATTATCACTTCGATCAGGTTGTCCACATTGTATTATTGAAAATACAAATATACATTTCTTCTCCAACTTCTTGGAGTGCTAAATTTCAATCTGATCACACTATGACTTTGGTAAGTACTTGACTAATGCCCAGAAGCCTTCCATTATTGAATTAAAAAATTAGTAGTCTGGTACCAAAGCAGTGAGAGCTTGCAAGTCACTGAGTGATCTCAGGTCTAGGGATACTTATACCCTCTATTCCAATCAGAGACATTCTCGACAGCAGAATTCTCTAAAGTTGGTCCACGTTCAATAACGATGTACCCATATATCTCACTTGTAATGTCATACAATTTTCTCTACATACCTTGTTAAGAAGGACAACCACCTATAATAGCATATAGCGATCTATACTCGATAGATGCCTATCGTCTTAATTAATACCTATCAATTGATCATGAATAAATTTAAGGACTAATCGAAAATCCTTTCTTTATCGACACAAATAGTCCTAAAGACTTCCATCACAATAAATGGAGTTCATTAGAAGATGTAAACTTATGATGAAAAAAAGATGTCAAATTTTTCATTAATTAATAAATCAATTACAATATCTCAACCAATCAATCAGGCTGACGATTGGCTTGGGATAACATTTCCAACATGTATGATTTTGTTGGAGAGCCAGTGAAAAACCAAACTAAAGTTTGATTGAGAGCCTGGAAAATAATTAGATTGTAATGCTTGTTAGAAAATTATAAGTTGAATTTCTTAGGGTAATACTGGAGAGTGGACGGTAGGTGCTGAGGTTGGTACAAACTACTAAAAATTTTGTGTATTTATGATTGTGTAAATCTTTACTTTATTATTTTTATTCACTGCACATACAAAGCTTATTTCCATTACCTAACTATGTGCATATCACTTAGTTATCAATCAAACCTGCAACATTAGTCAAAAATTTTTTTGAATAACTATATTCACCCTCCCCCACCTCTTAGGTAGCCCATCCATGGGCAACACCTAGCTGTTTCTTGACATGGGTCGGATAACCCCAAATTTGAGATACTTAGACTTGCCCTTTTACCATGCCATATCTCATACGGTGTTGGTAGGAATAGTTTTAGAGGAAGCCCGTTCAGTAAGTAGATTACGATCATTAGAACTATGTCCCCAAAAGAAAATCAGGAAGATCCATGAACTCTATCATGGATCAACCAATATTTAATAGGATTCAATTTCTCTCCATTCATAGAAATTTCATTGAGTTGGAGTAGTTCCAGATGAAGTCCATTATGAGACTATGGCATTTTCTTAAGATAATCTTTGAAATTTAACTAAGATAATTCGCTTCTCGAATCTGATTGAAGAACATTAATGGATTTTTAGTTTTGTTTTTTTCGATTCATGAGTTCTAATTTTGTTGAACCTTTTAAAGGCTTCGGTCATATGTACGCATCAAATAACATATCCATTACCAAGAAGATCAATCGATAAAGGTAACTAAGTAGACATAATTGCCTTTGCTGGTACATCAATGGGTCGTGCACGAGTCTATATGCACTAAGGGCAAAGTAGTTCCTGGCTCTTTTTCTTATGTCCTAACAAAAGAATTCTTGGTTATTTTTGTTCTAAAGGTTATGATTCATAAATCCGGCATATGACTCGAAAGTCAATGACTCAGAAGTCCAGATTTTTCAATTGTTAATCTTGTCTCGGCTATATGATCTCGCTTAAGAGTCATAGATACCTATCATTTAGACTATCCCTAGGTCCCCCCCCCCCCCAAAAAACCTTTTTTTAAAAAAAATTTCCTAACAGCATTCAACATTTTAGCTTCCAATTTAACAACAAAATACACTAACTTCAACTGATAGAGACGTTAATTAAAAAACTACTTGCATTTTTTCTTCTTTTCAAAAGGAATATGTCAATGGTCCTTAAGAAAGCTAATTACATACCTTCCTAATGCTAAACAAGAAATAGAAATCAAATTCCTGCTTATTATAGGCATAAAATAATAGTCCCTAAGAAATTAAATCTAATCCATTTGGTAATTGCAGAGGAATAGATTTTCCAGTGGCAAACAGCAACTCTTGTTCCATTTTTGACATACAGGATCATCTTATCCATCCCTCAGCCTCCTGTCTCCCAAGAATCTATATAGAAAGTGCACAAGTGAGCCAGTAGAACCAGAGTCAAGCACCCAATCTAAATGCAAGAAAAAAATCAATAAGGTTAGATTTCAAATAACAAGCAATACCTTCAGAAGGACCTGCCTCCTTCTTATTCTCAGGCTGGCCAGGTAATAAAGATAGTTCTGCTTCATAGCCATCCAGTGTCGCAATGAACAATACTTTTCTTTAATCAACGGTCTTCCTTCTTTGGCTCTCTTTTCTTCTTCCCATCTTCTACCTTCTGCTTCTTCGCAAAGACTTCTTCTTTTAAAAAGATTTTTATTGGAAAGAAGTCTGCTCCATGCAAGTACTGAGTTCTTTGAATCTTGTAGAGAAAGCTCGCAGTACCAGTATATTCAATGAGTTCAGCCAAGGAACATTGAAGCTTAATGCTAATGAAAGTTATGGTGAACTACCTATTTGCTCATCAAGGATTGTAGGTCACATCAATCTGTAAAGTCTTTGTCAACAATGACATCGAGCTTCTAAGCTCCCAGATCCTTGATCATTAATCAACAATGATCGTGGACTGATTGCCCATCATGCATTTGAGGCCTTTAAAAGATCTCTGAGAGTTTGATACGGGCTGTTAGATTTCTACTCACCGAACAACTCATTGAGGTGAGCCAAAATTTGGCGAGCAAGTCTGAAATCTCATGTTAGCAACTACAATTCAATCTACATCTAATCAGATGAGAGCCCCTCTGAATCATCCTTAGATGGTGCCAAGACTGGTCAAAGATAAGTCTTTAGTGCCACCTAGGTAGAAACCCTGAAGCAATTAGAGTCCCATCTATATGGGACTCCAGATGCTTTATCCATGGGTGCACGCCTCCCTAGGCATGTGCCCCATATCCATCTGCCTTTTAGCAGATGGATTGGTCCAAAAATTTTCTTCTATGGGTGCATGACACATGGGCAGATGTCTAAGTGTTAAAGGTCAACATTTGACCAAATGTCCGAAATAGGATTTAGCAGGTGACAAAAAATAGTAGGTGTTGTCTCAAATTTATCTCATAAATTAAGACAACCCTTTTCTGATCTAGACAAGCTCCAGTCAAATTAAGTAAAGGTATCTGAGTGAGACCAAACACATTTGGCTCAGTCGAGACAAACTTTAATGATAATTAAAGGAGAACATTAGACTCAATCATGTGCTAGCACGATTTTCTTGAACCTAATTGAATCTAATTCAAATCAATTGAATTGGATTAGTCCAATTGATGATATCTAGATCCAAACTCTTGTTTGTGTGATCCAGTTAGATTCAGTTCTATATGATAATGAGATATGTCACGATCTCTATCATCGACATCATCAAAACACCTTCCAATGGATCAGAATTTTTTTGATTCAGACAACTAATATGATTGATCATCTAAATCATTCTTACTGCTCTCAAAATCCACCAGTGATACCTAGCAGCAAATGATGGCAATCCATCAGAACTAAAATTGAACCTCTCGTTGCAGTTATCTGTATGATTAAGTTCTTCTATCTTGAGCCCCAACTGGATTAGGGTTAAGGTAATCTTGTCAAACCCTAATATCCATCATATGATTAATCATTCGATTCAAGTCCAATGTGAAAATCATAATAGAAACTCTTTCTATTATTTCACTCTACCATGGCCATGGGCTTATGGACTTGATTCTCATGATCATCATAGGGCTACTCCTCATCTACCGAGGTAGATAGATTCTCTATTGGTGCAATCCAATTCCTACAATAAACATGCTATAGCCAACATACACCTTAGGATTCCGAATGGGTAGGAGACTGAGTCATGGTGTAGTCAAACTATAACACCCACAAGGTGAACTACCGATGCACCTCAGGTCAAAGAATCAGACACACAACTGCAGCTTCGAGCCAGTCATCAACGAGAAGGTAGACTTCCTAATGACTGCTCGAGGTGGTCACTCTCAGTGCCCTCGTTCTCTAACGAGTACCTATACTCTCACTCTGATATCTCTACACCGTAGACTCAAGACTCATCTACTATAAAGAAGCGATTGTACACCAACCTTTTGGATCAATTACCATTCTCATAATGATCCTACGGTTAGGAGCACTTTATGAGTTAATAATGAAAATTCATGTCTTAAATTTTTAACTCTTGAAAATAAGAACTATCATTGTCATTAACTCAAGGGATGTATCACAGACACTAAATACACATTATGATAAAAAATAATCTATTTTATTATTTATAGTCAAAATTATAATTTTATTCTTAGAAGTATATAACAAGTGTCAGCCAATTCTGGCTTCTAGGGCACACATATCTAACAAACTCCCACTTGACCTAAAGCCAATTGGCTACAAATCTAAGTCCCATCCTCTCAAGGTGGATTTCGATCTTCTACTGGCCCAATGGCTTTGTAAGTGGATCTGCCGCATTATCTGCCGAGTCGACTCTTTTGACCTCGATGTATCCTTTCTCGATATAATCGTAGATGAGGTGGTATCGTCGTTTGATGTGTTTGGATTTCTGGTGAGATCTCGACTCCTTAGTAAGGGCTATGGCACTATTATTATCGTAGTATAGAGGAATGGCATCTGATGGCATCACTCCGATCTCTATGGCAAACTTCTTATACCAGAATGCCTCCTTTATAGCTTCTGATGCAGCGATGTATTCTGCTTCCATGGTGGAATCTGCTATTACTGTCTATTTGAAACTCTTTCAACTGACAGCACCACCATTACACATAAATAGATTTCTAGATGTTGACTTTCGATCATCTATATCAGATATAAAATCCGAGTCTATATACCCTTGGACTTTGAGTTCTCCATTACCAAAAATCAAGAACATATTCTTAGTTCTTCTTAAGTACTTAAGGATACATTTCATAGAAGTCCAGTGTTCTTCTTCTAGATTTAACTAATATCTGCTTGTGACACTCACAGCATGGGCTATATCAAGTCGTGTACATAACATGGCATACATGAGGCTCCCTATTGCAGAAGCATAAGGGATCTTGCTCATGCATTCAATCTCCTCTGGTGTGTTGGGATATATTTTCTTAGAGAGATGAATGCCATGTCTGAAGGGTACCAATCCCCTCTTGAAGTTTTCCATGCTAAACCTCTTTAACACTTCCTCTATGTACATCTTCTGTGAAAGACCTAGCATCCTATTCAGTCTATCTCTATAGACTTTGATTCCAAGAATGAAGGATGCTTCTCCTAGGTCTTTCATAGAGAATTCTTTAGATAACCATATTTTAACAATGGTCAACATGAGAATATCATTCCCAATAAGGAGGATATCATCCACATACAGTACGAGGTAGACAATAGCGCTCCCACTGATCTTTCTAAAAATACATGGTTCCTCTTCGTTCTTGATGAAATCAAATAATTTGATCACAACATTAAAACGAGTACTCTAGCTCCGAGATGCTTGCTTAAGTCCATATATGGACTTTGCAGCTTGCATACTTTATGATCAGTATCACTGGATGTGAAATCCAGCGGCTGTTCCATATAGTATCTTCCTCAAGATATCTATTTAAGAACGTCATTTTCACATCCATTTGCCTTATTTCAGAATCGAAATAGGCTGCAACAGCAAGCAATGTGCGAATGGATTTAAGCATGGCTACTAATGAAAAGATATCCTGATAGTCAATGCCTTCGCACTGACTATAACCTTTTGCCACTAATCTAGCTTTGAATGTCTCTACATTCCCATCTGCACCAATCTTTCTCTTATAGATCCATTTACATCGAATAGGTACTATACCGTCTGATGGATCTACCAAGGTCCAGACTTGGTTTGAGTGCATCGAGTCAATTTCTGACTTCATTGCCTCTAACTATTTCTCGGAGTCAATATCTGATATCATCTCGTTATAGGTTTTGGGATCATCAACATGAACTCCATTACCTACAAGAAATATTTTTTCTACTTCCTCTGAAATAGTACCTAAGTACCTCTCAAGGGGATGGAAAATCCTTTTCGATCTTCGAGGTGGAGGAGGTAGTGATTGTATTGGCTCAACCTAATTTGGTTCCAAAGGATCCTTAGCTCTTTGCTCTTGGGAGACTTTCTCCTCTAGCTTGATCTGCTTTCTAATGCCGCCATCTTAAATAAATTATTTTTCAAGAAAGATGGCATGTCGACTCACAATCACATTATGATCTTCTGAAATATAGAAATAATATCCTAATGACTCTTTAGAATATCCTATGAATCGAGCTCTAAAGGACCTATAGTCTAACTTGTCTACTTGTTATCTTTTGACATGAGTCGAACAACCCCAAATTCTGAGATGACACAGACTTGGTTTCTTACCATGCCATATCTCATACAGTATGGTAGGAACGGTTTTGTAAGAAATCTTATTCAGTAAATACATAGCAGTTAACAAACTATGTTCTCAAAGAAAATTAGAGAGGTCTATGAAGCTCATCATGGATCGGACCATATCTAATAGGGTCTGATTCCTCCATTCTAAAATCTCATTGAGTTGAGATATTCCACATGGAGTCCATTGAGAGACTATGTCATTCTGCTTAAGATGGTCCAGAAATTTCCAACTAAGGTATTCACCTCCTCGATCTGATCGAAGAACCTTAATGGATTTTTCAGTTTGTTTTTCTACTTCGTGTCTGAATTCTTTAAACTTTTCAAAGGCTTCAGACTTATGTCTCATAAGATACACATACCTATACCAAGATAAATCATTGATGAAGGTTATGAAGTAGACAAAATTGCCTATAGCCGGCACATCAAATGGGCCGCACACATCAGTATGTACTAGGGCAAGTAAATTCGTGGCCCTTTCCTCATATCCCACAAAAGGGAGTTTAGTCATTTTGCCATGAAGACATGATTCATAAATTGGATATGACTCGAAAGTCAATGGACTCAATAGTCTGATTTTCTCTAATTTGTTAATCTTATCTTCTGCTATATGACCTAGTCTAAGGTGCCATAGATATCTATCGTTTGGACTATCCCTGGATCATTTTGATTTTATGGCATTCACATTTTTCTTGATATTAAAAATAGATACATCAATATGTAACTGGTAAAGAATGTTAATAAGAAAATCATTTGCAATTTTATTTCTTTCATAAAGAATGTTACAATGGTCCTTAAGAAAACTAATTACATAGCCTTCTTATGATAAATATGAAACAGAAATCAAATTCCTATTTGCTGCAGGCACATAATAACAATCCCTCAGTACTAAATCTAAACTATATGGTAGTCGAAGAGAATAGGTTCCCACGGCAATCCTTGCTCCATTTTCAATGCATAGGATCATCTCACCATCCCTCAGCCTCCTGTTATCCTCAAGATCTTGCATGAAAGTGCACAAATGAGCACTAGAACCAGAGTCAAGCACCCAACTGGAAGCAGAAGAAATTGTAAGGTTAGATTTAATAACAAGCATACCTCCAGAAGGACCTGCCTCCTTATTCTTTAGGGTGGCCAGGTCTATAGGGCAGTTTCGCTTTCAGTGGCCATCAGTGTTACAATGGAAATATTTTTCTTTATCAGTGGCCTTCTTCTTCAGCTCTGTTTTCTTTTTCTTTCCTTCTTCCACCTTCTATCTTTTCACAGACTTCTTCTTCTTCCCAAAAGACTTTCTCTTGGAAGAAGTCCATTCCATAGCAAATATTGAGCCTTTAGAATCTTTCATTGAAAGCTCAGTAGTAACCAACATGTTCATAAGCTCGGCCAGAGTATTTTGAAGTTTATGCATATGGTAGTTCATGATGAACTATCCATATGCATTAGTCAAGGATTGCAAAATTATATCATTCTATAGATCCAGGTTCAACTTCACTCCAAGCTTCTCAAGCTCTTTCAAGTCCTTGATCATCATCAGACAATGATCTTAGACTGACTGTCCATCATGATTTTAGCCTTGAATAGTCATTTAGTGACCTAATATTTGGCTGTGCGATTTTGTTCACCAAATATCTCTTGTAGGTGAGCCAACATTTGGTGGGCAATCTTGATATCTTCATGTTGGCGCTGAAGCTCATCAGACATCAAGCCCAACATATAGTATCTGGCCTTGTTATCTTCGTCCATCCACTTATCAAGAGATGCTCTCTGTTCAGCAAATGGATGAGCTGGTAAGGTGGGAGAATCTTGATTCAATACATGAGTTAACTTCTCGGAATCCAAAATGATTTTGAAGTTCTAGAGCCAATTCTTGTAATTGAGTCTGGTCAATCTATGGGTGTCCAGGATACGTGCTAGTTGGTTGGATGCAGACATTTTGGTTTTTTCTGTAGAGAGTCAAAGTTCTAGTTAGATGTTGTAATTAAGACTTGATCAATTTATTTAAAAATTTAATTTTTAAATAAATTAGCTCCCACTATTTTCTTAGATCCCTATACTTTCTTTATAGAGATGCAAAAATCTCCACGATTATAGATTTCTAATGGATGGTGCAGTCCCACCGACTGACTCATCACCTTACCTAACAGTTATTGATGATGGTTAGCCAATGAGTGGATAACTCTTGTCCAATGATTTTCTAACCATGGTGCATCCAAACTTGGTCTCTAATTTATGAATCTCACCATGCCCAGAATATTGATCCACTCCTTAGTTAAGCTAGATCCACCATTTGCACAGATTGGATTCCTAATTGGATCTCTCACCGTATCCAAAATATTAAGCCTAATTTATCCTCCAGCCCATAGCATCCAATGCCTAATAGATATAGTTGCGTCTTTCTGATGCAACTGAACTACTGTGACCAGTCAAGATCAATCAACCCCGAGAAGGGCCCATATATCTATAATGGTGGAAGACCTTAGACTTAATCTTTTCTTAGAAAGATTTGATTTAGGTCTCTTTAAACTTGACTTATAATTGCCATAACAATTATGACTAACCTAGTGGCATGGATTAGCTCGAATTGTTAACCACCTTAGATCAGGACTGGGATGACAAATATGGTCAGGTAAGTAAAATCGGTGGAAGGGATATATGTCATTAACTCGATAAGAATGCGTTCAAGTCGAGTAGCTTCCAATTAAAAATTAGTCGATTGTATCTGCCAGACTTATCTTAGACACCAAATTATTGAGCCAGAACCAATCAGGTTAGCTTACAATCTAAACTCTAACCATTGAGCCTAATTAGGTCTTAGCTTGATCGATCACTCATGTGATTCGATCTTGACCCAGACTTAATCCTATTAGGTTGGTCAATTTAAGCACTCTTGATCCCATCTAACCAACTCTTGAATCGGTCTGATCAACCGCTAGACCTAATTTAGCTACCCAAGCCCAAACCCAATTTTATGAATATATCTTAAATCTAAAAATTCTCAATTTTTAGACTTAACATATTTCATAATCTTAATTCTTAATTAAGTTTAGGGTTTACAAACAAAATATGTAAATAAGGTTAGATATATGTGCCCTAGAAGCCAGAATTGGCTGATACTTGTAATACACTTCTAGGAGCAAAATTATAATTTTGACTAATATTAATAAAATAGATTATTTTCTATCACATATGTGTATTTAGTGTCTGTGATACATCCTTTGAGTTAATAGTAATGATAATTCATATTTTTAAGAGTTGAAAATTTAAGACATGAATAATCATTGTTAACTCATAAAATTCTCTCGACCATAAGATCATCACGAGGATGGTGATTAATCTGGAAGGTTGGTGTACAATCGCTTCTCTATAGTAGATGAGTCTTGAGTCTACAGTGTGGAGACACCAGAGCGAGAGTACAGATACTCGTTAGAGAACGAGGGCACTGAGCGTGACCACCTCGAGTAATCATTAGGGAGTCTACCTTCTCATCAATGATTGACTCGATGCTGCAGTAGTATATCTAGTTTTTTGACCTAACGTGCATCGGTAGTTCACCTTGAGGGTGTTATAGTTTGACTACACCATTACTCGGTCTCCTAGCCATATGGAACCCTGAGGTGTATGTTGGCTATAGCATGTTCATTGTAGGAACTGGATGGCATCAAGATGGAATCTATCTATCTCGGTGGTAGAGGAGCAGTCCTATGATAATCATGAGAATCAAGTCCAGAAGTCCATGGCCATGGCAGAGTGAAATAATAGAAAGAGTTTCTATTTAGATTTTCACATCGGACTCGAATCGAATGATTACATCATATGATAGAAACTAGGGTTTGACGAGTTTACCTTAACCCTAATCTGATCGGAGCTCAAGATAGAAGAACTTAATCACACAAGTAGCTGCACCAAGAGGTTCGCATTCAGCTCTGATGGGTTGCCACCATATACTGCTAGGTGTCACTGGTGGATTTTGGGAGCAATTAGAATGATTTAGATGATCGATCATTCTAGCTGTTCGAATCAGAAGAGTTCTGATCCATCGAAAGGAGTTTCGATGATGTCGATGATAGAGATCATGACATATCCCATTACCATACAGAACTGAACCTAACTGGGTCAAACAAATAAGGGTTTGAATCTGGTGATCATCAATTGAACTGATCCAGTTCAATTGATCTGAATGAGATTCAATTAGGTTCAAGGAAATCATTCTAGCACTCGATTGAACCTAACGTTCTTCTTTCGCTATCATAAATTAGTTGTTCTGACTGAGCCAAAGAAGTTTGTGCTCAATCAGAGGCCTTCATATGGTCTGACTTGAGCTTGTCCAAGTCAAAAAAGGTTGTCTTATTTTGTAAGACATTACCTGCCATTTTTGGTCACCTGCCATTTCTTGTTCTTTGACTTTGGTCAAAAGTCTACCTTTGACTGGTCAAATGTTGACCATTGACACTTTGACTTTTGACCACATGTCATGCACCTATTGGAGAGCTGGTGGGGGCCTGTCCCCCTGCCAAAACTTGGCAAGGAAGAGGGTGCACGCTACCCTTGGCGTGTGCCCAAGTTGGAGGCGCCTAGGAGTCCCCGTTGGATAAGAACTCCATCTCTTTTTTGGATTCCAATTAGAGTTCTCCTAAGAACCAACTTTGACTGATCTTAGGTGCCCTCTAAGGAGAAATCCAGGGGACTCTATTCCCCACAAATCAAATTTAGATCTGATTTCACAAAGACTTATGATTGGTTGGAAAGAAGAGGAGTTGGATCACAGACAGTCTATAAATAAGACCCTGCGCCCAACTCAGATGGTGATGATGATTGAATCATAATTCCCCATGCCCCAAGGCTGCCTCTCCCCTCTTCCTCCATGCCAAACCCACCTTCTCCCTCTCCTCTCCACGTCCAAAAGAGTTTTGGAGCTTGGTTGGTGCGATCCAGATCAAAGAAAGGCGACTGAAAGCTAGAAGGCTGCACTGCTGCAAAGGATGACTGCTGATCTTCAAAAGGAGTTTTGAAGATCCTCCAGATCAGATCCAGATCTAATTTTTGGAGACATGATAGAGAAGAAGAAGATCTCTAGATCCAGTCTGAGTGGATATCGATAGAGGCAAGGCACTTGCGTGGCTAGATCCAGAACCTTCCGCTGCATACAGGATCATCAACGGGTAATAGGATTACCCATATCAAGGTAAATTAAATTTGATTTAATTTATCTAGATTTTATTTTATTTTTAAAATAATAATAATTAGATCTAAAATATCTCAGATCTAATTAGAATCAAAGAAAAAAAATTTTGAAATATATCTCTTGATCTGATCAGATCTGAACGAACTTGGTCTAGGAAATCAGGATTTTCCTTCAACTGGTATCAGAGCCAAGGTTCTAAAAGTATTTAGATCTAATTTTAAATTTATTTTAATTAAAAAATAAGTGATTTCAAATGTCACATAAGATGTGATCAGATCTAAAATTAGAAAAAATTAAAATTAAATGATTTGGATCTAAGATTAGAAAATATGCATGACTAGTTCTAAAATAGAATAGTTCTATAGAATAGTCTTGCATGTTTTTGATTTAATCTGATTAAATCATATTTTAGATCTATTTATTTACTATTTTTTGATATTATAATGGTTATAATAACATCTAAAAAATAGCAAATAAAAATTATTTAATTTTAAATATCATATGAGATATGATTGATGCATGTCTAGACTAGTTGTAGAATAGTTCTACATAATTATCTAGATTAGAATTTATTTTGATTAGATCAATTTAAATCTAATTTTTTAGATTATTTTAAGATAATTTAGATCTGAAAACATGCATGATTTGATACATGAGATGTATGCAAAATATGCCATGATTAGATCTAATTTGTATATGAGATATATGATATAGATCTAAAACTATTTTGTAGTACTATTCCTGATTAAGAACATTCCTCTTGGCATCCGGTCATCAAGAATGAAGAAGGATTTAAAGCCTCTACTTTCATTTGATGGGTCGTTTTATGCAGTGTAGGGGTCGCATTTTGTCCTTAATCAAAAATTGAAAACTTACTTTTCTGCAAATTCAAATCCTAAAATTTTTGTGCATATTTTATTTATGAATCCCACTTAATTAAAAATTAAGATTATAAATCAATTAGTCTAAAAATTAAACTTTAGATCAAAGATACCTTCATAATATGGTTCAGCTTGGTAGCTTAATTAGGCTAGCGTTGATCAAATGAATCAAGAGTTGTTAGTGGGATCAAATGGCTAAAATTACCAGTCCTAATAGGATAAGTCTATGGTCAAGACTTGGAGTCAAGATCAAGTCAAGACCTAATTAGCTTCAGTGGTTGAGCTGGATTTAGGCTAACCATGGTTCTGGTAATATGGATGTCTAAGATAAGTTTGGAAGATAGACCAGATCAGTTTAATTAAAGCTATTCGACTGAATGCATTCACGTAGAGTTAATAGATATTCCTTCCACTTACTTACTTACCATACTATTGACACAGTTTTGATGAGGTGGTCAATTAATCGAGCTAACCATGCCACTAGGTTAGTCATAATTTTATGACTAGATCAAGTCAAGTTTTAAAGACCTAATCATATCTCCTAAAAAAATTAAGTCTAAGGTCTTCCACCATTGAATGTGTGCGGCCCTTCTCGGGGTTGATTGTTCTGCTAGTACAGTAGTCATTGCAACGGAAAAAGCAACCATGTCTATTAGGCATTGGATGCTATGGGTTGGAGGATGGTTGGGTCAAATATTGATATGGTAGAAGACTCAATTAGGAATCCAATCTATGCAAATGTGGGTCTGACTTAACAAGGAGTAGGACAATATTTGGATCGGTGAGATTCATGAATTAGAACCAAGGTTTGGGTGCATCTGATTAGAGAATCATTGAACAAGAGTTTTCCACTCATGCAACCCATCACCAATAACTGTTAGTGAGGTGATGAGTCAAGTGGTGAGACATCAACCTCCACTAGAAATCTAATCGTGAATTTTTGCATCTCTGCCAAGAAAGTGTAGGAGATCCAAAAATAGTGGGAGCCTAATTTTATTTAAAAAAAAATTTAAATAAATTGTAATCTAATTAATATTTACTAGAATCTTTGACTCTCTAAGAAAAATTTTCGTCAAACCCATTAGCCCAATCCTGAACACCCACAGACTGACGGAACCAATATAAAGATTGGCTCAGAACTAAAAATGTTTTTGAGTTTCGAGAAGTTCCTTATGTAACTGGACAGAACCCCCCACTTTACCAGTCCGTCCATCTAGAACAAGAGCATCTCTGAAAAAATGGTAGAGATAGATAATAAGGCCTAGTATTATATGTTGGGCTCATGTTAGATGAATTGTAGCAAACATGAAGATTCAGGACTGCTCGCCAAATTTGGCTCACCTACAAGAGATGTTTCGGTGAAAGAGATCATCAGCCAATATCAATCCAGAGACTTTTAAGGCTCAAAATGCATGATGGGATCAGTCCAAGATCACTGTCTGAAATGATCAAGGATATGGAGGAGCTTTAGAAAGCTCGATGTGATTAGACTTGGACTAGAACATATTGATGTCGCAACCTTGACTGTGCATATGGGCAATTCAATCATGAATACACATGCAAAACTTCAATTCTTTGGCAAATTAATGAATACTGGTTACTGTGAGCTTTCTGACAAGATTCAAGAGCTCAGTTCTTGCTATGGAACGACTTCTTCCAAAAAAATTTAGGAAAGAAAGAAGAAGTCTGCGAAAAGCAAAAGGTGAAGAAGAGAAGAAGAAAAAAGGCCAAAGAGAAAAAGCCGCTGAAAGAGAAAGTTTTCATTGCAACACTGATGCCATTGAAGCAGAACTACTTTACCTGCCACCTGAAGAAAAGAAAGGAAGGTCCTTCTGAAGGTATGCTGTTATTGATCTAACCTTATGATTTTTCTGCATAGTTGGGTGCTTGACTCTGGTTCTATGCTCCATCTTGCACTTCCATTAGGATCTTGAGGAAGCAGGAGGTTGAGGGATGGAGATATGATCCTCGCATGTCAAATGGACAAGAGTTCTGGTGCCATGGAAATCATACCCTCTGCAATTACCACTGGTTAGATTTATTCTTGAAGATATTTTTTATGCCTATAAGCAGAATTTGATTTCTTTTCTGTTAGCATAGAAGGTATGTATTACCTCTTTAAGGACATTGTACTATTCCTTTATGAAAGAAAAAATTGCATAGGTTTCTTAATTAAGGTCTTTATCAGTTGCTAATATTGATGTTATTAATGATGAGCAAAATGTGAATGTGTATGCTAAATGACCTAGGGATAGTCAAAGATAGTATCTATGCACCGAGATTAGGTCATATACAGAAGAAAGATAACAAATAGAAAAATCTGGCCTTCTGAGTCCATTGACTTTCGAGTCATATCCATTATGAATCTTGTCTTCAAACAAAATAACCACTTTCCTTTTGTGGACATGGAAGGGCCAAGACTCCTTGCCCTAGTCATATGATGTGTGCGAGCCCATTTAATGTGTCCAGAGAAATTTTGTCTACTTATTTACCTTTATCGATGATCTATCTGGTATGGTATGTGTATCTTGATGACACAAGTTGAAGCCTTTAAAGTTTAAAAATTCAAACATGAAAGTAGAAAAAACAAACTAAAAAACCCATTAGGTTCTTCATCAGATCGAGAAGGGAATATCTTAGAAAAATTCTAATATCTTAAGAAAAATGGCATAGTCTCATAATGACTCCATCAGGAACACCTCAACTCAATGTTTTAGAAGGAGAAATTGACCCTATTATATGGTTGATCATGATAAGCTTCAAACTCCCTGATTTTTTTTGGAACATATTGTCTAATGATCGTTAATTTATCTACTGAATAGGGTTTCCTCTAAAACTTCCTACCACACCGTATGAGATATGGCAGGTAAGAACCAAGTCTAGTCATCTCAAAATTTGGGGTTGGTCCGATTCATGTGAAAACAACAAGTGGACAAGTTAGAGTTTTAGTCCTTCAAAGCTCCAATTCATAGGAATAATCCCTAAAGAGTCATTAGGAATACTATTTTCTACATTCAGAAGACCACAATGTGATTGTGAGTCGAACATGCCATTTTTCTTGAAAAATAGTTTATTCAAAGAATAGCATTGTTTAAGAAAGTAGATTAAGCTTGCATTGAGAAAGTCTCACAAAGTGCAACGAGCTAAGGGACAATTGGAACAAATCAGGTTGAGCCAAATAAAACACTACCTCCTCCACCTCATAGATTCAGAAAAGAGTTTTTTCGTGCCCCTTAAGAGATACTAGTATTATTTCAGAGAAAGTAAGAGGAAATGTCCTCAATAGGCAAGTGGTTGCTCAGGTGATGAATCCCAAAACCTACAACGAGGCAATATCAATATTCGACTTCAAGAAATGGTAAAGGGCAATGCAGTTCAGAAATTGACTCGATGCACTCAACAACCAAGTCTGGACCTTGGTAGATCCCATCAAGAAGGTATAGTCCTATGGGTGTAAATGGATCTCAAGAGAAAGAATTGGTGCAGATGAAAAATGGAGAATTCAAGGTCTAGACCTAGTGGCAAAAGTTATTAGTCAATGTGAAGGCATTGATCTATCAGATACCTTTTCCCCAGTGGCTATGCTAAATCCATCCGCACATTGCTTGCCGTTGCTAGCCTATTTTGGATTATAAAATATGGCAAATGGATGTTGAAAACGGCATTCTTAAATGGATATCTTGAGGAAGATAATTCTATATGGGACAGTCGCTAGATTTCACAGTCCAGTGATACTGATCATAAAGGTTTGCCAACCGCAACGTCCATATATGGACTTAAGCAATGCACTCGGAGCTGGAACACTCATTCAATGATGTGATCAAACTTTGGTTCTCAAAAATGAAGAGGAATCGTGTGTTTCAAAAAGGTCAGTGGGAGCGACTGTTGTCCTTCCTCGTATTGTCGTGGATGACATCCTCCTATTGGGGAATGATGTTTCCATTGATGACAAACAGTCAAATTTTGAAAGGAAAATCCTGATTTCTCGGGTCCCATGTTTGTCAGATCTGATCAGATCAAGAATAATTTTAAAAATTTTTTCTCTTGAATCCCGAATCAGATCTTGATATGTTTTAGATCTGATCTTATTATTTTAATAAAATTAAAATTAAAAGATAAATTAAATCAATTTAATTTACCCATGATCTGGGTAATCTAACCCTGTTGATGATCCTATTTGCAGGGAGGTCTGTCTTAGCCATGAAGGCCTGGCCTCATATCCATCTCAGTGTGGAGATCTTCGATGACTCTTATTACGCTCCAAAATTAGATCTGGATCTGATCTGGGGCTTCAAAAACTACTTTGAAGATGAGCAGTCGTCCTTTGCAAGCAGCGCAGCCTCTTACTTTTTGATCGCCTTTCTTTGATTCTAAATCGCACCAACCAGGGTCCAAAACTCCTTTTGATGTGGAGAAGCAAGGGAGAAAGAGACTACGGCATGGGAGAAGGAGGGGAGAGGCAGCCTTGGAAGCGTGAGAAACTATGAATCATATCATATCTCTTTATCTCATACAATTCTGAGTTGGATACAGGGTTCTTATTTATAGACTACTGTATCCAACTCCTCTCTTCCCAAACCAATCAACACCTTATGAAATCAGATCTAAATCTGATTGGTAGGAATAGAGTCCCTGGATTCTCCTTAGGGGTGCCTAAGAACCAGTCAAAGTTGGTTCTTAAAGAAACTCTAATTGGAATCCAAAAGGAGATGGAGTCCTTGTCCAACCAAGGGACTCCTAGGCGTCTCAACTTGGGCACACGCCTAGGGTGGCGTGCGCCCTTCTCCTTGCCAGGTTCTGGTTAGGGGGACAGGCCCCACCAGCCTTTCCAATAGGTGCATGACATGTGGTCAAAAGTCAAAGTGTCAATGGTACAACGTTGACCAGTCAAAGGTAGACTTTTGGACCAACAGTCAAAGACAAGAGAAGGCAGGATGACCAATAAATTGGCAGGTAGTGTCTTACAAATAAGACAACCTTTTTTGACTTGAAAACCTCCTGCTCAGACCATATGAAGGCTCTGTTTTTGAGCCACAAACTCCTTGCTCAGATGTTCTAGACAGCTTATTTATGATAGCAAAAGAAGAACGTTAGGTTCAATCGAGTGCTACACGAATTTCTTGAACCAATTGAATCTCATTCAGATCAATTGAACTAGATCAGTCAATTGAATGATCACCAGAATTCAAACCTTGTTTGTGTGACCCAGTTAGGTTCAGTTCTGTATGGGTAATGAATATGTCATGATCTCTATCATCGACATGATCAAAACTCCCTTTCGATGGATCAGAACTCTTCTGATTCGAACAGCAGAATGATCGTCATCTAAATCATTCTAATTGCTCCCAAAATCCACCAGTAACACCTAGCAGTATATGGTGCAACCCCATCGAGCTGATGCGAACGCTCTTGTGCAGCTACCTTGTGTGATTCAGTTCTTCTGATCTTGAGGCCCCGATCAGATTAGGGTTAAGGTGAAACCGTTCAACCCTAAAGTCTCTGTCATATGATGTACATTCGATTCGAGTCAATGTGAAAATCTAAATAGAACTCTTCATTATTTCACTACATGGCATGGATTTGGACTTGATTCTCATGATCATCATAGGGCACTCCTTCACCACGAGGTTAGATAGATTCCATCTTGATGCAATCCAGTTCCTACAATGAACATGTCATAGCCACATACACCTTCAAGGGTTCCAAGTAGGCTAGAGCCGAGTAATGGGGTGTAGTCCAAACAATAACACCCTCAAGGTGAACTGCCGATGCATCTCAGGTCAAAAGAACCAGACACATACTGTAGCATCGAGTCAGTCATTGAACGAAAAGGTAGACTCCCCTAGATGACTACCGAGGTGGTCACGTCAGTGCCCTCATTCCTAACGAGTACCTTGAACTCTCGCTGGTGTCTCCTACCTATAGACTCAAGACTCATCTACTAAATAGAGCGATTATACACCAACCTTCCGGAAGTCAATCATCTCCTCGTGGATGATCTATGTGTCTTTGGTTAGCAATTTTAATGAGTTAATAATGAATCATGTCTTTAAAATTTTCAACTCTTGAAATATGAATTATCAATTAAATTAACTCAAAGGATGTATCACAGACACTAAAATCACATATTGTGATAGAAAATAAAC
>QRFJ01002360.1:99881-144197 GCA_006176705.1 Cocos nucifera | reverse complement strand
AGAGTGAGAGGTATTACTGGAGTTTCATATAACCAATTGTATCTACTACTCGGTGAATTTTCTAGTAATTCATTAAATATTTGGGCCGCAAGCCCCTGATCAGTTGGCTTTGGGCTTCTCAAAAAAGGATCTAGTTGGTTCAACCAGTACATGACTATAACTTGTCCTCCATACCAATGAATGATCGAGGCCCAAACTTTGGTTGGCCCATCTGACCATACATGTTAGAAAGATATATCTAAGAGATCCATATAATTGAATGATAATTCGTATCAACCGAGTAAGTCTTCCACTCCAAGCTCCTTTGGGTCCTCCAATGATGTATCCTATGACTGATGGATCCATTATATTCCATTTTAATGGGAGGTGTGCTATGTCAATTATTCATGTATCTAACTACTTTGCATTTTAGGAATCTAGATTTTGCACGGATTCTATTTATAGACATGTGAGTAGGTCAAGATTAACCAGCTTGTCATGATCCTTCTCACTATCTTCACCAGTTATGCTTAAGGGAGACCATTAATAGGCTGGTCTAAAGGAGCACCTAGAATCAAGTCAGATTGATTTACCTAGCTGACATGAGATTGTAGGTGCTCAAATAGTCAAGTGATCTGATCAAAACATAATCTCACCAAAGAGGCCCAGGTAAGTTCAATAGTGGAAGGGTCTGCCAAGCTTGCCTAGAAAGCCATCAAAAAATATGGCTAGGTAAGGCGGGCTGCCAATTGAAAAATCAATGTTCTGATTTATCTTTTAGACACTCAACGATTGTATGATTTTAGTTTCAATTAGACTCAAATTAATTAAGTTCATGCTAGATACAGCAATAGCCAAGAATCAGTCCATCTTGGATTTTGTTTTTAAAGACATGGACTTGACCAAACTATAACTATGTAATTGATCTCTAGAGAAATCCTTGACTAATTTAAGACAAATATTGATTAGTCAATTCTCTAATAAATTCATTTCTTTAATTAATCCTAAGGGTCTAGACCGCCATTAATGACCCTAATCCTTCACTACCCATTTAACCTAAAATGTGTTATGAATTTGTGTCTTAGGATCTTCAATTTCACAATCCTAGATCCTAATCAAATCAACTTGCTTAATTCTCATTAAAGGTTTTTGGGTTGAAGGTGGGTTCGGCTTTTTCAAAAAAATAATTTTTATATTTATAAAAATTTTTTAACAATATGATTTCTTCAATCAAGTTGCGATGTTTGATTCATGAATCAATAATGCCAAGTAAAATAAACATAAAACTATTTAGATCCTAATCTAAATAGGTTCATGTAATTGAAATAGTTTTCAATATAATTAATCAATAAATCTTCAGATCAAATCTGACACATTTAATGATGATTGAAATTAGATTAAAATATTGTTTAATTAAATCATAAAATCTCTTAGATCTTAATCTAAAAATTTTAATGATCAATATTTTTAGATCAGGCACGTACTTAAGGACACAACTATTCAACTATAAGGGAATAAACCTTACACGCAGGACAAATCTTATGGCAGTCCGTTGTAATCTAAATATTTTATTTTATTTATTTTTTTTAAATTTTTAAATTAATAATGTAGGTTACGTTATAATTAGATCAATTAACAGAAATAAGTTTAGACATGCACAAAAACGATATAATAAGAATCTATCTTTATTGAATCAAAAATTGAAGGAACCGATCTAGGATTGTTACCAGGTAGATCTTAAAAAAGCTTTTTTAAAGTATCTTGCAGTGAAAGACCTTAAATAATCTAAATTTTTTAATAATATATAGATATCTAGATCTTAGATCTATTTACATGATAAGCATGATATTAAATCAAAATTAATATCATATAAGATTGAAAAAACGGTTGATTCAAATCAACCCTAGATCTGCATCTAACATCATGCAGGTATTGAAGTTATAGATTAGAATCTATTACCTTAAGCTCATGTTTAGATGTTCTAAACTTGCTGATCCAGTACATTGAGGATTGTATCATTGAGCTGCACGACACATCTGGCCTTCCTAAGCGAGTCTTATTCCCACCTGTTGCCTCTTCACGATCCTTTGAATCTGAAGTCCGATGTCAGAAATGCAGTACAATGCCTTAGTATTTTGTGCTAATTCCTTCTTGATGGTCAAAATCTTGATGCTCCCTTCTTCCAAAATTTGGGACTCAGTCCAAAATATGAGAAGAAAGATGAGAGTTTTTCTTGATTTATAAGATCTCTAAAAAAAAAAACTCCCAAAAGAAAGGAGGAGAGGTTGAAAATAAAATAGCCCTAGAAGAAGACCCTCTTCTTCTTCTCTTTTCTCTCACCTAGACACCTAGTTTGGTGCCTATGAAACCCCCATGTCCAAGGATCCTCTTCCTCTGATTTTTGCACACTCCAAACCTCTCTCAAAGCTCTATATCTCATAAAAAAATTAAAATAAAATTCATCTAATAAATAGAGAAAAAAATAGTCAAAGTTAGATCAAATTTCTAGACTAAGAATATCCAAACTTAGGAAGTTGTTGGGGTGCCCAACTCTTGGGTGCCTCCTCCATAATTTTTGGTATGGACCAGCAAGGGAGGGTGCACAAAGAAGAAGATTACTTTCATGAAATAAGATAAGAATTAATTAAAAGTGGGGCTGGCACTCAAGGGAAGATGTTTTGGTCAATAAGGATTCTATCTCATAGAATCATAAGCAAAATCAATTCCTCCTTTGACTTGGTCTTCCACCTAACTTCCAAATATGACTTGCAGGGATAGAGGAGGTGTGAAAATTAGGAAGAAAGGAACTTTTTAGAAAAAATACCCTAAAAAAAGGTTGGGGGTGTTGGGACCAAGGTGGTGCATGGAGATAGGGAGTCCTAGTCACACTAGGACTCCTACTTTGACTTGGTCAAAACAAGATCTTTTTAACCAATAAAATCAAAGAATTAAACCAAACCCAATCAAATAAGGCCTTAATCTATTTATAGACTTAATTAAATTAGATTAAATTATATTTAATTTTGATTTATTTTTTAATCAAATTAGAAAATTGGGTTAATCCGAGTCCTAGTTAGACTAGGACTAGTTCTTCTTTTCACCTGGCTATCCAAAAAACCAATTTAGACTTGATTCAATGCAAGCTTCAAAACCAATATAATTAAATTATATTTAATTAGACTTAATCCCTCAGCCTTTGGCCTTAATCAAATTAGGTCAATTAGCAATCCCAATTGGCTATTCGATCCTCCTACAACACTAGCATAGGTTAAACACCAATCGTATTGAATTGTTTACAATAGAATGTTTCTCAATCGTTGATCACCATCTGATCAGATTGTAAGCCTTCTAATGTGGTGACCTCATAATCGGAAAATCTAAGATAGTAGCATAGAAAATAAATTTTTTATATCATTCAAGTGACATTAGCATGGATGCCTGATTATCGGTATGGAGTAGGTCGAAGGTGTGAACACCATCCTTAGAATCCCATGCCGGATATGATTTCTCTATATAATTCATCTCAATTGACCACATGCTCATAAGGACACATCAGAGTTTAAGATTTATCAACTTCGATCAAGGTTTGTTCCACGATTGGTATTATTTGAAATACAATGATACATTCTTCTCCCAACTCTTGGAGTGCTAAATTTCATCTTGATCACACTCTGACTTTGTAAGTACTTGACTATGCCCAGAAGCCTTCCATTATTGAATTAAAAATTTAGTTAGTCTGGTACCAAAGCACAGTGAGTAGCTTGCAAGTCACTGAGGTGATCTCAGGTCTAAGGGATACTTATACCTCTATTCCATCAGAGACATTCTCGACAGCAGAATTCTCTAAAGTTGGTCACGTTCAATAACGATGTACCCATATATCTCACTTGTATGTCATACCAATTTCTCTACATACCTTGGTTAAGAGGACAACCAACCTATATAGCATATAGCGATCTATACTCGATAGATGCTATCGTCTTAATTAATAGCCTATCATTTGATCATGAATAAATTTAAGGACTAATCGATAAATCCTTTCTTTATCGACACTAAATAGTCTTAAGAACTTCATCACAATAATGGAGTTCATTAGAAGATGTAAACTTATGATGAAAAAAGATGTCAAAATATTTTTCATTAATTAATAAATCAATTACAATATCTCAACCATCAACAGGCTGACGATTGGCTTTGGGATACAATTTCCAACATGTATGATTTTGGTTGGAGAGCCAGTGAAAACCAACTAAGTTTGATTGAGAGCCTGGAAAATAATTAGATTGTAATTCTTGTTAGAAATTATAGTTGAATTTCTTAGGGGTATACTTGGAGAGTGGACGTAGGTGCTGAGTTTGGTACAAACTACTATAAAATTTGTGTATTTATGATTGTGTAATCTTTACTTTATTATTTTTATTCACTGCACATTACAAAGCTTATTTCATTACCTACTATGTGCATATCACTTAGTTTAAATCATTCAAACCTGCACATTAGTCAAAATTTTTTTGAAATACCTAATTCACCCTCCCCCCCTCTTAGGTAGCCATCCATGGGCAACACCTACTGTTTCTTGACATGGGTCGGATAACCCCAAATTTTGAGATGACTTAGACTTGGCCTTTTACCATGCCATATCTCATACGGTGTGGTAGGAATAGTTTTAGAGGAAGCCCGATTCAGTAAGTAGATTACGATCATTAGACTATGTCCCCAAAGAAAATCAGGAAGATCCATGAAGCTTATCATGGATCAAACCATATTTAATAGGATTCAATTTCTCCATTCTAAAATTTCATTGAGTTGAGGTGTTCCAGATGAAGTCCATTATGAGACTATGCCATTTTTCTTAAGATAATCTTGAAATTTTCAACTAAGATATTCGCCTTCTCGATCTGATTGAAGAACATTAATGGATTTTTTAGTTTGTTTTTCTGATTCATGTCTAATTTGTTGAACTTTTTAAAGGCTTCGGTCATATGTCGCATCAAATACACATATCCATACCAAGATAGATCATCGATAAAGGTAACTAAGTAGACATAATTGCCTTTGGCTGGTACATCAAATGGGTCGTGCACATCTATATGCACTAGGGCAAGTAGGTCCGTGGCTCTTTTCTTATGTCCTACAAAAGGAAGCTTGGTTATTTTGTTCTAAAGGTATGATTCATAAATCGGATATGACTCGAAAGTCAATGAACTCAGAAGTCCAGATTTTTTCAATTTGTTAATCTTGTCTTCGGCTATATGATCTCGCTTAAGATGTCATAGATACCTATCATTTAGACTATCCCTAGGTCACTTAGATCCTACAGCATTCACATTTTGCTCCATATTTAACACAAATACACTAACTTGCAACTGATAGAGACCGTTAATTAAGAAACTACTTGCAATTTTTTTTCTTTCAAAAGGAATAGTACAATGGTCCTTAAGAAAGCTAATTACATAACCTTCCTATGCTAAACAAGAAATAGAAATCAAATTCCTGCTTATTATAGGCATAAAATAATAGTCCCTAAGAATTAAATCTAATCCTATTGGTAATTGCAGAGGATAGATTTCCATGGCCACAACAGCAACTCTTGTTCCATTTTTGACATACAGGATCATCTTACCATCCCTCAGCCTCCTGCTCTCCTCAAGATTCTATATAGAAGTGCACAAGTGAGCAGTAGAACCAGAGTCAAGCATCCAACTAAATGCAGAAAAAAATCATAAGGTTAGATTCAATAACAAGCATACCTTCAGAAGGACCTGCCTCCTTCTTATTCTTCAGGCTGGCCAGGTATAAAAGATAGTTCTGCTTTCAATAGCCATCAGTGTCGCAATGAAAATACTTTTCTTTATCAACGGTCTTCTTCTTTGGCTCTCCTTTTTCTTCTTCCCATCTTCTACCTTCTGCTTCTTCGCAGACTTCTTCTTTTCAAAAGATTTTTTTTTGGAAGAAGTCTGCTCCATAGCAAGTACTGAGTTCTTTGAATCTTGTAGAGAAAGCTCAGCAGTAACCAGTATATTCATGAGTTCAGCCAAGGAACATTGAAGCTTATGCTAATGAAAGTTCATGGTGAACTACCTATATGCATCAGTCAAGGATTGTAGGATCACATCAATCTGTAAGTCTTTGTCAAGCATGACATCGAGCTTCTTAAGCTCCTCTAGATCCTTGATCATTATCAAACAATGATCTTGGACTGATTGCCCATCATGCATTTGAGCCTTAAAAGATCTCTGAGAGATTTGATACCGGGCTGTTAGATTCTACTCACCGAACAACTCTTGTAGGTGAGCCAAAATTTGGCGAGCAGTCTTGAAATCTTCATGTTAGCACTACAATTCATCTAACATTGAGCCCAACATATAGTACCTAGTTTTATTATCATCATCCATCAACTTCTCTAGAAATGCTCTTTGATCTACGGTTGGACGGACTGATAAAGTGGGTGGGTCCTGATCCAATACATAAGACAGCTTCTCGAAACTCAAAATAATCTTATAGTTTCTGAGCCAATCTTTATAATTGGGTTCGGTCAGTCTGTGGGTGTCTAGGATTTGGGCTAGTGGATTTGACGCAAACATTTTTCTATAGAGAGTCAAAGTTTCTAGTAAAATTTTATAATTAGATTTAATCAATTTATTTAAATTTTTTTTTTTAAAATAAATTAGGCTCCCACTATTTTTTTGGATGCCTACACTTTCTTGGCAGAGATGCAAAAATTTCTACGATCATAGATTTCTAGTGGATGGTATGATTCCACCGACTAGCTCATCACCTCATCTAACAGTTATTGGTGATGGGTCAATCGATGAGTGGATAACTCTTGTCTAATGATTCTCTAGTCAAGATGCACCCAAACCTTGTTTCTAATTCATGAAGCTCACCATGCCCAAAATATTGCTCCAATCCTTGGTTAAGTCAGATCCATCATTTGCATGAATTAGATTCCTAATTGGATCTCTTAACGTATCCAAAATATTGATCCCAACCCATCCTCCAACCCATAGCATCCAATGCCTAATAGACATGGTTGCATTTTTCTGGTGCAGCTGAACTACTGTAACTAGCTAAGAACAATCAACCCCGAGAAGGGCTCACACATCTTTAATGGTGGAAGACCTATGACTTAATATTTTTTTAGAGAGATTTGATTTAGGTCTTTTAAACTTGACTTGACTTAGTCATAATAATTATGACTAACCTAGTGGCATGGGTTAGCTCAAATTGTTAGCCACCTCAAATCAAAACTGGGTCGATCTAATCAGTTAGGTAAGTAAGATTAGTGGAAGGAATATACTATTAACTCATCGTGAATGCATTCAAGTCGAATTGCTTATAATTAAAGACTACTGGTCATATCTACCAAACTTATCTTAGACATCGATTTATCAAACCAGAACTCATCAGGTTAGCCTATAATCTAGGCTCAAACCATGAAGCTAAATTAGGTCTTGACTTGATCGACCATATGTGACTATGAGTCGACCTTGATCCAAACTTAATCCTATTGGACTGGTTAATTCTAAGCACTCTTGATCCCACCTAACTAACTCTTGATTCAATTTGATCAACCGCTAGGCCTAATTAAGCTATCCATATCTGAACCTAAATTTATGAAGGTATCTTGGATCTAAAAGTTTATAATTTTTAGATCTAATTGATTTTATAATCTTAATTCTTAATTAAGTTTGGATTCATAAATAAAATATGCACAAAAATTTTAGGATTTAGAATTTTGCAGAAAAGTAAGTTCTTCAATTTTTGATTAAGGACAGATGCGCAGCACCCCTACATGCCATAAGAGCATCCCATCAAATGAAAGTAGAGGATCTTTAAATCCTTCTTACTCTTATGACTAGACAGCCAAGGGAAATGCTTTAATCAAAAATTTTAATTACTCTACAAAAAACTATTAGATCTACAACATATATCGCATATAAAATTATAGATCTAACTATGCATGTTTTGTATACATCTCATGTATCAAAAATAAATTAGATATCCATGTTTTTAGATTTGATATTTCTAATATATTATCTAAAAAATAAAAAATTAATTGATCATATTAAAACAAAAATTTATTCTAGACTATATATTACATAGAACAATAAAAGCTAGTCTAGACATGCATGTCATATATCACATATATGATTATTTAATAAATTAATCTAACATATGCATGTTTTATATTTGATATATTAGATATAACATCTAAGAAATAAAAATTTAAAATGATCATATCATATAAAATTCTACTCTAGACAATTCATAGAATAATTCTACAAACCTAGTTTAGACATGCATAAAATATATCTCATATATTATTTATAATTTTAATCTTTTGATTTCAGATCTGATCACATCTAATGTGATATCTAAAATTTTTAATATTATATCAAAAATAAAATAAAAATTAGATCAAAATTTGATAAGAAGAACTACAAACATAGCTCTGATATCAGTTGAAGAAAAATCTAGTTTTCCGTCGTAGGATCAATTTGATCTGATTAGATATGTAACAAAAATTTTTAAAATTTTTTTATAAATTTTGATTAGATATGAGAGTTTCTAGATCTGATCCTTATGATTGAATATTAAAAATAAAAATTAAAATTAAACCTAAAATATCAAATGTTACCTATTTAGGGTAATTGTTACCCTGACGATGATCTACCATAACCAGGGGTTCTGGATCTAGCCACACTTGTACCTGGCCTCTACCAGAGTCTACTCAGGCTGGTTCTAGACATCTTCTCCTCCTGAATTTGATCTTCAAAGATCAGATTTAGATCTGATCTATAGAGCCTTTAAAACAAAATCTGAAAGTAGGACGTTCATCTCTTGATCAGCAATTTTCTGACTTGTTTTCATGCATCTGCTCTCAACTTTTGATTGCTGAAAATGTCTAACTCCTTGGACGTGGAAAGGAGGGAGGAGATTCGAAAGAGAGGCATGGAAGATGATCGAAGAGGCAGGGCTTTGCCATGGTCTAATCGCAATACCAAACACCTTTGATAATAAATCTATTTATAGACCTATGCACAGCCTTGGAGTCCTGGTGCTTTAAGCAACCCTTTTCTTAAAGTAGAAGGACTCCATGCCATATCCCACACCCTCTTCTCTTTCCTTCTGATTTTTGCCAAACAAAAAACTAGAAAATAAGGCATGGAGAAAAGATAGGGAGAAGAGTTTGGTGCAAACATTAATCTCTCATGAGTTTTGATCTAATCAAAATACATCCAAGCCTATCCATAAGGGGTGCATGCCATATGGGGGGTGTGCGCCCTCTTTTCTTCATGAAAACTCTTTAGGACGTGTGCTCCAGTTAAATTGTAAGAGGACTGCATGTCTCCTCCTTTAATTCTCATAAAGATCGGGTCAAACAACCCCATGTCCTGATGATTACAGGAATTAGCAAGTCTTGTCTTGTTGAATACATGAATTGGTAGGTGTTGTCCTATTCCCATCTAATAGATTAGGATAATACTTTTCTGATCTAAACAAGCTCTTATCAAACTAGGACAAAGCCATACAGGATTTTTGGATGAGTCAAATGCTATTTGACTTAGTCAAGACGAACTAAAAAGACTATAGAAAGTGAAAGTCTAGCTCAATCGTGTTCTAGCATGATTTTCTTGAACCTGATTAGATCTAATCTAAATCAATCAAACTAAGTTAGCGCAATTGATGACATTCAGATCTAAACCCTTATTTGTGTGATCCAATTAGGTTTAGTTTCGTATGGTAATGAGACATGTCACAATTTCTATTATCGACATCATTGAAATGCCTTTCGATGGACCAGATCTCTTTCGATTCATCCAATTAGAATGATCGATCATTGAGACTATTTTAATTGATCCTAAAATCCACCAGTGACACCTAGCAGTATATGTTGGTAATCCATCAGAACTAAATGCAAACCTCTCGGTGCAGCTACTTGTGTGATTGAATTCTTCTATCATGAGTCTCGACAGGTTAGGATTAAGATGAACTCATCAAACTCAACATCCTATCATATGATTGAATCATTCGATCCGAGTTCGATATAAAATCCTAATAGAAAACTTTTTTCTATTATATCACACTGCCATGGCTATGGGCTTAAGGACTCGATCTCATGATCATCATAGGACTATTCCTTTATCGAGGTTGATAAATTCCATCTTGGTGTGAACCAGCTCCTACAATGAATATGCTATAGCCAACATACACCTCAAGATTTTAAATGGCTAGGAGATCAAGTTATGGTGTAGTCAAACTATAATACACTTATGGTGAATTATCGATGCATCTCAGGTCTAAGAACCAAACACACAAGTACAGCATCGAGCTCAGTTATTGATGAGAAGGTAGACTTCCTTATGACTGCTCAAGATGGTCACGCTCAGTGCCCTCGTTCTCTAACGAGTACTTATACTCTCGCTCTAGTGTCTCCACACCGTAGATTCAAGGCTTAGCTATCCTAAAAAAGTGATCATACACCAACCTTTTAGATTGATCACTATTCTCGTGATGATCCTACAGTTGGAAGCAATTTATGAGTTAATTATGAAAATGCATGTCTTAAATTTTTAACTCTTGAAAATATGAATTAGCATTCCATTAACTCAAAGGATGTATCACAAACACTATATATATAATGTGATAGAAAAAATAATTTTTTATTAATTTTAAATCAAAATTATAAAATTATTCTTAGAAAGTGTATTACAAGTGTCATCCAATCTAGCTTCTAGGGCACTCATCTAACATTAGTTTCATAGAATATACTACATTAGTGTATCAACATTTTTGACTTTCGCTTCCCAATTGTTTTTCTTGGATTGGTCTAATTTCTTCCACAAATGATTATTTTCTTCAACTCTACAACTTTTACAACTCTTTTAGGATAATATTGTTCCTTGCATTAAGTAAGAAAAGGTATGGGACTTGTGATTTTGATCACATTCTCTCTCTTATAGAGAAAAAATCTTTCACTATATATAGAGTACTATGCAAAATTTAATGGTTACATAAGATCATATAGTGGTAATAAATAACATATTAAAAGTTGAATAGAGTTCTTAACTACATGCATATGGCTTAGAACTGAAGTGGTTCATGCAACTTCCATGGTTTGTTGAATTAAGTTTGGATAGGACTTGGTGTTTGAGTTTAAATTGGGATGAGATGTGACTCTATCCATTCATTTGTTCAATTTTCAATAACATTTCTATTATTTTCTATTTAGAAAATATGACTAAATTAACACATGATTTATCAAACTCTATCGGTTCATTAGTTGGTTTTAAATAAAATTTTCATTAGGTTCCAATTAGAGAAGATGGCTCAATGGATCATCACGTACTCTTATTTATTATTTATCCAATATAATTTGAAATCAACTAAGACTCAAAATCAAACCCTATCTAGGCCATGCATTATAGAAGTTGTCAAAGTCTCAAAAGAAAACTATTAGCAATAATAACTAGGAAGGATACTATACCATACCCACCATCCTCTTCAACCACCCTTACTATGTCTTACCCATTGAACCAATGAGTTACATGCAAGCCTCCAAAAGTTTGGAGTAGAGATATGCCATAAATCTCAAATTTACATCTCTTTAAAATATGGAAATTTATACTTTTATCCTTTTTTAGCCCAATATGAACATTATCTGTTGGAAGTGAATGTTTCAAATTAAATACAATCCAAATGGATCCATCAAGAAATATAAGTAAGGCAAATGGCCATAGTGACACTACATCAATTACTAGTATTTCATATCACTCCTTCATAATAAGTTTGATCTACGCTCTATTGTCAGGGTACCTTATAAGAAAAAGAACCATTAAATGAAAATCACGTTGTGGATAGTTTGTTAGCTATTTTTCAAATCAGCCCACTCTATTACTTATTTTAACTCTGTATGGCTCATTTCCAACTTTTAGTATTGAAGTAACATGGGCCTTATCTTTGATCTAGGATTTTATTTTCATTCTTCAAAATATTGTTTGTAACATGTAGCTTCATTCTAATACTAGATCTGTTGCCCAGCAAGACAACCCAAGAGGGGGAAGGGTGAATTAGGTTTTAAAAATTTAAAGCAAGCATGTGCAGAGATTGACTACCTAAGTGTAGTGTAAGTGAGATATGAGAGCTTTGAGAAGTAAAAGAAAAGCACACACATGCAAACAAAATTTTTTATAGTAGTTCAATGCACTCCCAGCACCTACGTCTACTCCCCAAGCAACACTCTTGAAAATTTTACTATAATCCTTCAAGATTATAGTCAGTAGCTTTTTTGGACTCACTATCCCAAATTCAATTGATTTTTTCTTAGGTTCACCAACCACAATTTTTACAATCCTCAGTCAAGGCATTATAAACCAATAAAAGGAATGTAAAAACCCAAACCGTTAGTTTCAGCCCCTACTGAAACCTAGTACACGAAGAGGAAAAAAGAAATTGTACAACACATGATGCTCCTTAAATTGAGCTGAGATGTTGTCGATGCAGTTCGTTGGTTGCCTCCTTAATTACTGGGAGTTATTGCTCTTGAGGTCACTTTAATGCTTGAGAGAACTTTGATGGAAGAAGTTTGCTTATTAAAATAGGGCATTCTTGCTTTCTCTCTTTTTTTTGGTTGTTGAAAAGGTATTACTTCTTCTCTTTTATATCTAGACCATTTCCACCATACTTGATATTATTAGAATCCAAAAAAAGGTTGAATTTGATCGTTGGAGGTGAGAACTAGCCATTGGAGACGAAAAAAGTAAGTTCTGGAACTATCTATTGAAGGCTATCACCATGTTTTGATATCTCTCGGATTGTCTCAAGATGTCTCGTTCGACTTCGAGACCTCTCGGTTTGACCAAGGCATGTCTCATTCTCAAGTACCTAAAAATCAACTTTCTAAAAAAAATCTACCTCCTGAGATTGAGCCCTCTCGATTTTGATGGAGTCATCTTGCCGCAACTTCGAGACCTCTTGAGAATTCTTGAGACGTCTCGATCTCAAAGTGCAGAAATGATGTTTCTATTTTCGGAGATGGAGATGTCTCGAGCTCAACTTGAGACCTCTTAAAATTATGCCAGAGCCCTATTTCACTATGCCAAACACCAGGAGACATCTTAAAAATTTTTAGAGACGTCTCGAAATCGCTCCAAGGACATTTTTGGTGAAAATTTATCACAAACCATGCTCTTTTGATCCTGATTTGAGTTGTATTTGATTTCTTACTCATTTTGGTCAAAGATCTCTCTTTCTTTTGATCTTTGGAATACTTAAGAAAAGATTTATTAGTAATCATATACTTTGATGCTTGGTCATCATCAAAATCACTTAGGGGTTCAACAATCTCTCCCTTTTTGATGATGATTGTTGGGGATAAACTCTGCTCTTGCCGAAGTCCAGTTCAATGCTCAAACCTAATGCAACCGATAGCCACAGAAGAGCTTCAGTGGATGGGTCTTAATCGAACTCCTTCAGTCGGTCGAACTCCTCAGCGATCGAGCTCCCATGGACTCCCAATGGTCGGACCTTAGCCAAACTCCTCAGCAATCGAGCTTTAGTCGGACTCCCGTGAGAGCCGAACTCCCTCCGCTCTCTTCCAGCCAGACGCCTGCGGGAGCTGAACTCCCTCCAAGCTTTTCCTTCGATCAGACTTCTTCAGGAGTCGGACTCCTCCCAGACATCCCTTTCGATCAATCGAACTCCTCAGCGGTCGAGCTCCTTCTGAACTCCCCAGTGATTGAGCCTTACCCGGACTCCTCTAGTCAGACGCCTATGGGAGCCGAACTCCTTTCGAGCTTCCCCTTCAGAAGTTCGAACTCCTTTGGAATCGATATATGCCAAAGTCCACCAACCAACGCCCATTTTCTCAGAGCTATGGCCATTAAATCTTGATGAATGGTCACCATCAGTCTGCTACAGGCGAAAGCGATCCGCTACCAGATGACGATGGCTGTGACCATCAATCTGTGGTAGGCAGCACTACAGACGGTGCCTTCCTTCATGACTGACCCCGTCAGACCTCGAGTGGCCCACTATCAGGTAGCTGCAACTGTCACCATCAAGCTCTATCTATAAACAAAACCCTCTAGATATGCTAACTCTAGGTTCTAGGCTCTCCTCTCCTTCTGTAAACTCTATCGAACTCATCCTAGAGCACTCCATATCTATTGGCTAGAAGAGCTGACTTGATTGTCGGAGAGTCCTGCCGGGGCCACTCCCCACCGACTTCAGACGAAACTTTATTTTACAGATCCCGATGGCGACCTCATCCACCTTCACTCCAATTGGATTCGATGACGATCAGATTTTGCACCAATAGATTTGGCGCTAGAGGAAGGGCACCTCTATTCTCGAGGTGTTCTTGAGGCCCCTTGTTCTTAAAGGAGTGCTTGACGATGATTTCTCTCTTCCCTCTCTAGAGATCTCTTCTCTTCCTCTCTAGAGTTCTTTTCTGAGAGAAAATGCCTTCCAGGAGAGCTTCGACTTGATGATCGACGACGCTCATGCCAGATCCATCTGCTCCCACTTTAACCCTGGCAACTCAGGTTCCACTTGTACTCATGGTAGATATGGAGCAGTTCAACCTGCTGGTCTAGCAGGTTCATGGCCTTACTAAAATAATGCAGGCCGTGCAGCAGCCCCCGATGGTGACTCCACTAGGAAACCTGCCATTGGGATGTCGAGAACCGACCCTAAGGAAGAGTACTCGGGCTAGCATACTCATCGCCCCTAGGAAGGAGAAACAGAGAGCAAAGAATTCGTGTTTGGATCATGGTTCTCCTCTGGAGGAGACCTTCCCCATTTGTAGCAGGAAGCCCCCCAAGGTCTATGACTGAGACGACGTCGTCAATCACAAACTGTGAGAGATGGATCGGCGAATTGAGGAGCTCGACCACATCGCCCTAGGTCATCATGATGACGTCCGCACCGATCCTCCTTTCTCTCTCCGAATTATGCAAGAGCCCATTCCACCGAACTTCAAGCTCCCTCAACTTGAAAACTACGATGGAACCTCTGATCCAGTTGATCATTTGGAGGCCTTCCGGACCATGATGCTGCTTCATGGTGCACCAGACGCCATATTATGTCGAGCTTTTCCATCTACCTTGAGGGGGGTAGTGAGAAACTGGTATTCGATGTTGAAGTCAGGTACGATATTCTTTTTGAATCAGATGAGCCACTAGTTCGTGGCTCACTTCATCAGCAGTCGACGTCCTTCATCAGCAGTCGACGTCCGCATCGATGTTCGATTTTTCTGATGAACGTTAAGTAGAAGCAGGGGGAATCCATCCAGGCTTACATCATTCGATTTAATGTAGCGGCATTGGAGGTTCGAGATCTGGACCAGTGTGTTGCGATGGCCGCACTCAAGGGCAGCCTTCAGAGGAATAACTTGCTATTTTCCCTGAAAAAGAAGTATCCCAGAGACTTCGCCGATCTATTGGCTCAGGCCAAGGGATATGCCTGTGTGGAAGAAGTCTTAGGAGGGAAGTGGGCAGACGAGTATAATAGACCCACCACCGATGGAGAGCCGAGCAAAGTTTGGCCGCACTCACGGACTCCCCCCGGGCGCAGATGAGCCAGAACTCCTCGAGCTCACCATCAAGGAAGCCCTGATAGAAGTACGTAAAGAAGTCTTTCTCTCGAAAGGTTTCACGACTACACCCCCCTCAACACTCCTCGAACTTAAATTCTCATGAAAGTTAAGAACCAGCTACCAAAACTAGAAGAATTATGATCTCCCCCCAACAAGCACGATCGAATCAAGTACTGCCTCTACCATTGCGACCACGGTCATGACACTGAGGAATGTATTCAGCTCCGAGATGATATCGAGGAGCTTGTCAGAAAGAGGCGACTGGATCAATTCCTTCGATGCCAGCCTGAAGCAGGAGAAGATCGACCAAGGACACTGCCAGAGTCAAAAATAATAAGGAGGTCGGCCGCCTCACAGCGTCATCAATGTTACCCCTGGGAGGAACTCGATACTTCGGCGATTCATCATCTTCCAGTGTCAAAGTCAAAAGAAGCTTGCTCCAAATTGAGAAGGCCAGTATGAGATGGAGGAGGTCATCCGGCCCGAAACTTATCGTCAGAAGAAACTCGGAGGAACAACGCTACCACGGCCCTGAAACATAAAGAATTTGGGGATGCACTGCTAGTAACTTCCTTTCAATAAAATTCTTCCGATTCAATAATATTGTTTCTTGGTGCAAAAACTACATGATAATAGGAAAGAAACAGTCAATAGTGGCCGTGTTAGGAACAGAAGGAGAACGTCGTCCTAACATGAGCCGGTCAAGGTCCATGAACCTCGGCTAGAGATAATATCTCTCTCGAGTGACCGTGACGATCTTGGACAATCTCGACTAGAGATAAGATCTCTCCCAAGCAATCGGAACAACCTTAGCTAGAGATAAGATCTCTTTCAAGTGCCCGTGACAACCTCGGCCAGAGATAAGATCTCTCTTGAGCGACCATGACAACCTCGGCTAGAGATAAGATCTCTTCCGAGCACCCGAGCCAACCTCGACCAGAGATAAGATTCTCCCGAGCACCCGTGACAATCTCGACTAGAGATAAGATCTCTTAGAGAGCATCCGAGCCAAATCTCGACTAGAGATAGGATCTCTCCCGAGCACCTACGACAACCTCAGCCAGAGATAAGATCTCCCGAGCGCCTGCGACAACCTCGGCTAGAGATAAGATCTCTTCCAAGTGATCGGGACAACCTCGGCTAGAGATAAGATCTCTTTCGAGCGCCTAAGCCGACATCGATCAGAGATAAGATCGAAGACAACCTTGGCTAGAGATAATATCTCTCCTGAGCGACTGCATCAACCTCAGCCAGAGATAAGATCTCTTTCGAGCGATCGAGACAACCTCGATCAGAGATAAGATTGGAGGCAACCTCGCCCAGAGATAAGATATCTCTCGAGCGACCATGTCAACCTCAGCCAGAGATCAGATCTCTTTCGAACATCCGTATTAACCTCGACTGTAGGAGAGGAGATCTCTCCCGAGTCAGCCTCGATTGCTGGAGATAATATCGCCATCGAGGAGCTCAACCTCCGATCTCGACCGTAGGAGATGAGACCTACTTCAACCTCGGCTGGAGATGAGATCTCCTCCGGACTTCAACTTCAACATCAACTTTAGCTGGAGATGAGATCTTCCCTGAGCTTCGACCTGAACCAGCACGAAGTCTAGAAGAGAACTTCGATAGTCATCTTTTCTACACTTCCTTCCTTCGAGTTTTGAACTCGAAAGTGGAGGGAACTATTGTTGGGGATAAACCTCGCTCCTGCCGAAGTCCAACTCGATGCTCAGCCTAATGCAACCGATAGCCACGAAAGAGCTTCAGCAGATGGGTCTTAGCTGAACTCCTTCAGCTGGCTGAACTCCTCAGTGATCGAGCTCCCTCGGACTCCCAGCGGTCGGGCCTTAGCCAAACTCCTTCCTCCAGCCTCGGACTCCTGCAAGAGCCAAACACCCTTCGCGCTCTTCCAGTCAGATGCCTGTAGGAGTTGAACTCCCTCCAAGCTTCCCCTTCGATCAGACTTCTTTAGGAGCCGGACTCCTTCCAGACATTCCTTTCGATTGGCCAGACTCCTAAGTGGCCGAGCTCCTTCCGAACTCTCCAGCGATCGAGCCTTAGCCGCACTCCTCCAGCCAGATGCCTACGAAAGTCGAACTCCTTCGGACCTTCTCCTTTAAGAGTCCGAACTTCTTTGGAATTGATATATGCTGAAGTCCACCAATCAACGCCCACTTTCTCAAAGCCACGGTCATTAAATCTTGACGAACGATCTCCATCAGTCTGCTACAGGTGACAGCAACCCGCTACCCAGCGGTGATGGCTATCACCATCAATCTGTGGCAGGCAGCACTGCAGATGGTGCTTTCCTCCGTGACTGACCCCGTCAGACCTCGAGCGGCCAACTATTAGGTAGCTGCAGCTGTCACCATCAAGCTCCGCCTATAAAATGGACCTTCTAAATATGCTAACTCTAGATTCTAATCTCTCCTCTCCTTCTCTAAACTCTGCCGAACTCATCTTAAAGCACTCCATATCTGTTGGCCAGAAGAGCTGACTTGATGGTCGGAGGGTCCTGCCAGAGCCACCCCCATCGACTCCAAATGAAACTTTGTTTTGCAGGTCCCGACGGCAACCTTGTCCACCTCCACTCCAGTTGGATCCAACAACGACTAAATTCTGCACCAACAATGATAAAACATTAAGCACTCCAAAAAAAATGTAAGCAATATATGTAGCATATACAATTACAAACAAAAAGTAATATAATATGCATAATTTTTAAAATTATTTAAATTTTAATATTTTATCAATGCTCTCCCTTAAAGTTTGCTTTTTTGATTTGCATAAAATTAGTTAATATGATTTTACTTGTTGGAAAATACTATCCTTTCTCGGACCGACGTGGCCACTGGTGATTAGCTAAGCAACAAGGAATGAACTTCTCCTAGAGATTACTATGGAAGCATGATCAAAGAATTCAAAGAATAGAGAAGAAGAGATTTTTGGAAGAATAGAGCCTTTTATTTTAATGTATTCAGCATCTTACAATCCTTGATCTATTTTCAGTATAAATACTTTACAAAAGGATCAAGCCCGAAGCTCATAAAAAAACTCTCCCAAATCCAAACAATCCACATACATAAAAATAATCCCACGACACTGAGCCGGCTAACCTGTGACCCAGTTGTGTACCATGCCTACAGTTTCGAAAATACTACTTTCTATTTGGATTTTTTTTGAGACATATCCGACCCAGTCCTGGACTGAGTCGATCCAGTTTCCAACTTAATCGACCCAATCTCAGGGTGAACCGGCTAAGTTTCTACAGCTTACTATCCAGGCTGATTTCTCTTTCGGCTCGCTTCTATTTTCTCATGACCTATCTTCTCATTTTCTCAAGACTTGAGAGCACCACATCTAAGCTCATATTCTTCACCTTGGTGCTTCCAAGTTCTTGTGAACTCATCTCTTGTAAGCAGATCCATCCATTTCACACACATCTAAAAGCTATCTCTGGAGAGTACCTTCATGAGTGCATCAGACTGATTTTCTTTTATATGGACCTTCATCAATTCAACTTCATCTTCCTCCACCAGCTCTCTAATCCTATAGTATCTCATATCTATATGCTTTGTGCAAGCATGATAGACTGGATTCTATGCCAGCAGCAGAGCACTCTGACTATCACTATATAGTGTAACCTTGCTCTGCTCCATCCTCATCTCAATAATCAGTCTTTTAAGCCAAAGAGCTTCCTTTGCAACCTTTGTTATCCCAATATACTTGGCCTCTATGGTAGACAAGGCCATGATTGATTGAAGGGTTGATCTCCAAGACACCGGTCCATCAAACATACAAAATTGATATCCAATAGTAGACCTCCTTGTATCTAGATTACCTACATAATTTGTATCTACAAATCCTTCCAGAGGACCAAAACCTCTATCTTTAAATCCTCCAGGCTGCCCACCAAACACTAAACCATAATTTCTTGTTCCATGCAGATATCTCAATATCCATTTCAATACTTTTCAGTGTTCCTTTTTAGGGTTAGCCATGTATCTACCAACTGTGCTCACTACATATACTATATTTGATCTACAGCACACCATACTGTACATTTATAGCATTCGTTTAAGAAACTTTATCCATATACTCTCTCTCTTCTTTTGACTAGAGGTTTTGATATTTGGAGAGAGATATGTGGCTTGGCAATGGTGTTTCTATAGGTTTAGCCTTCTCCATCCCAAACCTCTCCAGAACTTTTTGGACATAACCTTCTTATGATAAATGGAGCACTTCTTTGCACCTATTTCTATAAATCTCCATTCCAAGAATTTTCTTTACTGACCTAGATTCTTTATCTCAAATTCAACTGATAATGCATTTTTAGTCCTTTCACAGCCTCCATGCTTTTACTAGCTATGAGCATATCATTTACATAAAGTAGCAGGTACAGGGCATCCTCCTCATATACATTCCTGATGTAGATATAGCAGTCATGTTCACATCTGATAAATCCTAGACTCAGAACAATGGCATCAAATTTGTGATATCATTGATGAGGAGACTGTTTCAGGCCATAGAGTGACCTTCTGAGTAAACACACCTTCTCCTCCTATCCAATATCTATGAAATCATCTGGCTACTTTATGTAGATCCTTTCCTCCAAAGTTTCATGAAAGAAGACCATCTTCATGTCTATCTATCCTAACTTTATGTTATGCTGTTCCACCAGTGACAACAAAACTTGAATAGATGTATGACGCACCACAGGAGAGAAAACTTCTATGTAATCAATTCCTTCGCTTTATGAGTATTCCTTTGCTGCTAGCCTTGCCTTGAATCTAACTCCACCTTGTTCTAAAGGTGCTTCCTTCTTTGTGAACATCAACTTTGAGCCAATAGGTCGAGCACCTTCTGGAAGATCCAGTAGCTGCCATGTCCAATTTTTCTTCCATGATTCTATCTCCTCCATCATGGCCTGTATCTATAAATCATGATCCTCACTCTCCATGGCCTCTGCATAGTTCTCTGGATCTTCATAAGTAGTGATGAGTGCATAGAAGATAATCTCATCAATACTATATCTGACCGACCTTCTAACAGTACGTTGGGGCTTGTATAAAGCCACTCCCATTGGCACCATGGTCCAGCTTGATGTTTATGGCTGCTCCTGCACATCTAATTGAATGGCTAGCTCTCCATGCTAATTTTTAATTTGAGTCAGTACTCTCCTATCCAGCTCCACCTCAACAGGAACATTCTTGTAAGTGGATGTAACCTGCATGCCATTAATCCCTAACTAGCCACCATTGTTCACCTTCATTCTCTAGTTTCTCTTGTAATCCCAGACCTCTCCAAGATGCTCTTTTCATCAAAAATAACATCCATGCTAATCACTACCTTTTGTGCTTGAGAATTCTACAGTAAGTATCCTTTGACTCCTCGTGGATATCCTATGAATGTCATCTTTTGAGATTTTGGATCCAATTTGCTCCTCTCAGTTGCCTCCACATGTGCATAGGCCAGACTACCGAAGACCCTTAGGTGTCCAAGCTCCACCTTCATCCCACTCCAGACCTCCTCTAGAATGCCTCTATTCAGCTTGCAGTGAGGGGACCTATTGACAAGAAAACAAAAAAAAAAAAAGCATCATCCTAAAAATATTTTGAAAGTGATGTCTATAGCCTTAAACTCTATGCATTCTCGATCAGTGTCCGGTTCATCCTCTCCATGACACCATTCTGCTGGAGAGTCATCTTCACCATGTTATGGCATTTGATTTCATTTTTCTCACACTACCTTCTGAACTCCAAGCTAGTATACTCCACTCCATTATCTGACCTTAGACACTTCACTTATCTCCCTGACTCCTTCTCTACCTCAGCTCTCCAGACTCTGAACTGGGCAAACACCTCTAATTTTTTTATAATAAGATAAACCCATACCTTCCTTGAGAAATCATCAATGAAAGTGATAAAATACCTTGCCCCACCTCTAGTTGATATAGGAGCCAGTCCCCACACATCCGAGTGCACTAAATCCAGCACTCCTTCACTGCACTTGGTACTGCTGGCAAACTTTACTCTATGCTATTTACCTAAGATGCATGGCTCGCATAAATCTATGCCCTTCTTTTTCAGGATTGGGATTATCCCTCTTCTGCTGAGTTTTATAAGCCCTCGATCACTCACATGACCCATCCGATAGTGCCACAACTGATATAGAAGCTGCTCCTCTGGTGTTGCTGCTAGCACCTCACACTATCATTCATCACGAAGCCTTCCATTCTATAAAGATTGTTGCTCAATCTTCTACCTCTCATCACCACCAAAGCTTCTTTGGAAATCTTCAAGCATCCACTCTCAGCCTGGCTACTAAAACCATAACCTTGCTCCTTCAAGTAGCCCAAAGAAATCAAATTCTTTTTCAGCTCCGGTACATACCTGATATTTGATAATGTATGAATGATTCCATCGTATATCCTCACCCTAATTGAGCCAACTCTAGCTACTCTATACGGGTGATCATCTCCAACGCTAACACTTCCATCATCGATCTTCTGGTAGATAGCAAACCACTCCTGATAAGAACTATAGTGGTATGAGCATGCTGAATCCAATATCCATGTAGTATCACACTCCGTGGATCCATCTGATATAACTAGCAGATCTTCTCTATTACTCATTGAAGCTGTATCATCACTCTTGCTGGCCTTTCTTTTCTCTAATTTCAAAAGGGGATAATCTCTCCTCAGGTATCCAGGTTGATGATATTTGTAGCATTTCAATGTCTTCTTTTGATCTCGAGATTTTGATCTACCCTTAGATTTTTTTCTTGCCTTTTTCTTTGATCTTCTTTATCTTTCATTCATAGCCAAGATCTCAAACTTAGGATCTCCCTTGCAAATCTTTTCTCTCTGCTCATTTGATCTGAACATAAAAATAATTTCTTCATAGTTTAGGATCTCTTTCCCATAAACTAAAGTTGTTATGAGACCATCATAAGAACCTGGGAGAGAACAAAGTAACAGCAATGTCCGATCTTTCTCATCGATCTTCACATCCAAACTCATCATCTCAGAACACACCTGATTGAACCTTTGGATATGTGCAACAAAATCTCTACCTTCAGATATCCTTAGACTGTATAGCTGTTTGTTCAACTATAGCTTGTTGGTCATGTTCTTTATCATGTATGTGTTCTCCAGTCTCATCCAAAGCCCCTTTGTCGTGGTCTCTGTGCAAACCTCTGGCACACCTGATCGGCCAAGCATATTCTGATTATGCTAAAAGTAATTTTCTCAAACTCTTCTTAATTTTCAATACTGATCTTTTCTGATCCTTCTCTTACCAAGACTTTATAGATCCTCTGTTGAACCAACAAGTCCTTTATCCATTGCTGCCATAGGGTAAAGTTTTTTTTGCCATCGAACTTCTCAAAATCCACCTTGAATTCACTTGATCCCATGATAATAATGAAGTCAAGTGCAAAGCTCTAACACCCTTCTTCGATTACACACCAGGAAAACTATCCTTTTTTGAAGATCTATGGGCCCTAGATCCTCGTTCCAACTTTCTGTATCATCTTTTCTTCATGCAACAACTCTCCACCTCAATCTAGAGATAACCATAAAGAAAACTAGAAGATCATAGGGTAAAATCTAGTGCAGCAGATTTTGAATGTAGAAATCCTAAGTGTCTTCCTTCCTTCCATGCAACATAACTCTGATACCAAATGTTGGAAAATACTATCCTCTCTCGAACCGACATGGCCATTGATGATTAGCCAAGCAATAAGAAATAAAATTCTCCTAGAGATTACTATGGAAGCACGATCAAAGAATTCAAGGAATAGAGAAGAAGAGAAGAAAAGATTTTCGAAAGAAAAGAGCTTTTTATTTCAATGTATTTAGCATCTTACAATTCTTGATCTATTTTTAGTATAAATACTTTATAAAAGGATCAAGCCCCAAGCTCATAGAAAAACTTTTCCAAATTTAAATAACCCACGTACACAAAAGTAATCCCGTGACATTGAGTCAGCTCAGTTTTAGACTGTGCTGGCTAACCTATGATTGGATTAGCTCAGTCTCAGACTGAGCCAATCTAGTTGTGTACCATGCCTGTAGTTTCAAAAATACTACTTTTTAGCTAAATTTTTCTCTGAGACATAGCTGACCTAGTCTTGGACTAAGCTGATCCACTTTTCAACTTATTCAACCCAGTCTCAGGGTGAGCTGACTAAGTTTCTACAGCTTACTATCTAGGCTGATTTCTTTTCGAGCTCGCTTTCGTCTTTCCATGACTTGTCTTCTCATGTTTTCAAGACTTGGGAGTGCCATATCTGAGCTCACATTACTTGTATGAGAGTTATGTGATCCTTTCTTGTTACATTTTGGCTATGATTTTTTTTTTTTTAAGTTAAGATTGACATACTCATTTTTTTCTCCTTTTTGTCAGTATTAAAATCACATTAAATTCATTACAAAAGATAATGAAATATTCATTGCATAAGGAGAAGTACACTGATATGAAACATTCAATTTATTATAAAGGAAGGATTACATGAGCAAAAGTGTATATTAATTTACAAAAAGAGACATGAGCAAAAGTGTATATTAATTTACAAAAAGAGACACCCAATCAATATACTCAAAATGAACAAAAGTTTAAAACATAGATAGAGGAAAAGCTAGACCTATTTTTTATCAAAAAGAAACTCTATAATGGATTTGAAAGCTGAACGAGGTCTAGTAGAGGAAAGATGAGGGGCTGGTCGAGGAGATAGGGTGGGTCGAGAGGAAAAAGAAGTTCGAGACCCAAGATTTCCAAAACTATCCATAATTTACTGAAGAGAGGTGATGATCACTTCCGCACTGGTACACTGAGTGACAATGCTTTCTTCTACTCTTTTAGCAATCTTGGTAGTCTCAGAAATCAGTAGTTCTATTTATGTAGATGATCTTTGCTGATCTTTCTCCAGAATTTTCAATCTTTGAGATAAGTTACTGATCTATTGACTGAGCATCTTGGTCTTCCCTTCAGTAGAAATTCTTTGCTCTTCAATGCTTACCAGAAATTGATGTTTCAGTCCAGAGATCAGTTCAATCATCTCTGCTGATACTTTCTCCACAATCTGCTCCATAATTTATTTTACCAATCTATCTAAGCTAAAGTCAAGAGGCAGTACAGGAATTTGGCTTTGATAAACTTAAGGTGTGTGGGGTGAACTAGGAGCAGTGAATGACGAACCAGTAGTAGAAGAAGAAGATGGAGGAGGTGGAGGTCTATGTTCTTCAACTTCATTTCTAATAATCATATCCTCATCCGATCTGACCCACCTATCTTCTTTCTTTATAAATTTCATTCTATGTAGAGTTCCCTCATTTAGATAGTCAATGTGAGCCAGTCCTTTGAAATCTTTACCTTCTAAATCTAAATGAATGTCCTTGAAAATTAGGATGAAGATGATTCCATAAGAAAGACATGCTTTGCTTTTGTTTGCTATATCCTTAATTTATTGAAGCATAAGGAAAGAAAAGTTCATAGGAGTTCCTTTCACCAAATAATACATAACTACAAGCTCTTTCTTTCCCATCTAGTCATGTCTTCCAACTTTAGAAAAAATTATATGACTGACTATACTATGCAGCAGCCTCATTTCTATAGAAAGATGGTTTGATACTAATTGTTCATTTTCATTTACATCTTCCCTTTCTAAAACACACTTCAAAGCTTCACTTTTTTCAATCAAATTCAAATAACATATTCCAGACCTTGGTACTTCCAATAGATGCCCTAATCTCCTTTAATCTAAAGCAATGTTAACCCCTTTCACCAAATATTCGACCCCAGTCTCTCCCTTAAATTTGAGATTCTCAAAAAATTTCTTGATAAGGTCCAGATATACTTTTCCCTCAAGCGAATAGAGCTTTTTCCAACCTTGTTGCCATAGCCATGAACCTATATGAAAGTTTTCTTGATCCAGGAACCTGAAGTCTATCTTTCGCCCAGTAGGAATACTTTTGGTGGCAACGAACAGGCAAGAATAAGAGGAAGGAGCTGCTAGTGATGCTTGGGTGCTGTCCTACTGCCTTTTTGTCCTATTTTTTACTAACAGAGTGATGAACGATCTCTAGGCAATGGTGGAATTTTCTTTTTGGAGTCATTAAAGTCTCGAATTTGGATGAAATGGGTAATGGAATAGTGATTTGAGAGATTTGAAGGAGTTGGAGGGAGTTTGAGAGGGTTTGAGCAAGAGCTCTTGGTGAATGAAAAAAAGAAATGAAGTGGAGAGCTTGATGGATTTTCGCTAAAAAAAGGGATCTGCGAAACTCAAGAAGTCTTATCATAAAGATGAGAGGTCTCGAAAAATTGAGAGGCCTCGAGTTGAAGGCCAGAATACAATCAAGATGTCTCGATTATAAATCGAGACATCTCGAGAATAAGGATAGAATTTAAAAAATGAGAAGTTTCTAACAGAAATTTCTTGATAATTCTAGATAAAAATAAGGGTGCTAAGGATGGCAAGAGGAGACACAATTCTCATTCAATAAAAATACGATAAAACAAATCTAGAGTGGATCACAAATTCCAAGTTCACCTCTAATTTTAGAAAATCTATCTTCATTTAGAGGTTTTGTAAAAATATCAGGAAGTTGATTTTCAGTTGAGATAATTTCAAGCATAATATTTTTGTTTTGAATATGATCTCTAATAAAATGATATCTAATTTTAATATGCTTAGTTCTTGAGTATTGAATAGAATTTTTAGTTAAATTTATGGCATTAGTATTATCACACATAATGGGTATTTTATTTTATTTAATTTCAAAATCTTTGAGTTGTTGCTTGATCCAAAGTATTTGAGTGTAGTAACTTCCTGCAGCAACATATTCGGCCACAACTATTGACAATACTATAGAGTTTTGCTTCTTGCTATACCATAAAATCAAGTTCAATCCTAGAAATTGGCAAGTGCCACTAGTGTTATTTTCTATCTATTCTACATCCTTCATAATCAGTATCAGTGTATCCTATTAATTCAATAGAGGATTGTTTTGAGTACCATAATCCTAAATTATGTGTATTAACTAGATATCTAAAAATTCTCTTAACAACTAATAAGTATGATTCTTTAGAATTTGATTGAAATCTAACACACATGCAGATATTAAATAATATATCATGCCTACTTGTAGTTAAATAAAGTAGGGATTCTATCATACCTCCGTAGAGCTTTTTATTCACTTTTTTATCATTTTTATCTTTCTCGAGTTTGCATTAGGGGCTCATTGGTATACCGATCTTCTTTCTATTCTCTATGCCAAACTTCTTTAGCATTTTCTTGATATACTTGATTTGGTTGATAAAGAAACCTTTCTTTGATTGTTTAATTTGAAGCCCTAGAAAGAAGGTCAGCTCCTCCATCATGCTCATTCTAAATTCATCCTACATTAACCTTGCAAATTCTTGACAAAGATCCTCATTAGTAGCTCTGAATATGATATCATCCACATAAATTTGAACTATAAGGAGGTTATTATTTTTTTTTTCAAAAATAGTATAGTATCCACACTTCCTCTAGTAAATTTATTTTGTAAAGAAAATTTACTTAGTCTCTCATACCAAGCTCTAGATGCTTGTTTAAGTCCATAAAGTGCTTTATTTAATTTATACATATGATTAGGAAGTAAATGGTCTTCAAATCTAGGGGGTTGCTCTATAAATACTTTTTCAACGATATAACCATTTAAGAAGACACTTTTTACATCCATTTGAAATAATTTAAAGTTCATGTAGTAAGCAAAAGCAAGTAATAATCTTATAGCTTCTAGTCTTACTATAGGAGCATATGTTTCATCAAAGTCATTTCCTTCTTCTTGATTATATTCCTTTGCAACTAATCTAGCTTTATTTCTTATTATATTTCCATGTTCATCTGGTTTGTTCCTAAATACTCATTTTATGCCAATTATGGGATGATCAAGGGGTCTGTCTACAAGAATCCAAACATTATTTCTTTCAAATTGGTTGAGTTCTTGTTGCATAGCTAACATTCAATTTGAGTTTTTTTCAGCTTCTTCTATATTTTTAGGTTCAATTTATGAAATAAAAGCAAGATAACAAAAGTATCTTTAAATGATGATCTACTGCTTATCCCTTGTGAAGGATCACCTAAGATTAGTTCTCTTGGATGGTTGTGTGCATACATCCACTCCTTGGATAGATCTTCATGTTCTCTAGTAATTTCTTCCTCACCATTCCTTTCATGTTCAATAGTTGTTGTGAATTCATCTTTATCATGAATGGTGTTGTCCTTCAAATTGAGCTCCTTATTCTATTTTCAAGAATTTCTGCATCATCATCAAAAATATCTTTTTTTCTCAAAGGTTGATTGTTAGCTTCATCAAATACTTTATAAATGGATTCTTCAATAACCAATGAATGTTTGTTGAAGATCCTATATGCTTTGCTAAATGAAGAATATCCAAGAAAGATACCTTCATCTGTCTTAGCATCAAATTTACCTAGATTATCTTTGTCATTATTATGAATGAAGCATTTGCAACCAAATACATGAGAGTAATTAATATTAGATCTTTTTCCTTTTCAAAACTCATAGGGGGTTTTCTTTAAAATATGATGAATTAAAATTCTATTTAGGATGTAACATGCTGTGTTAATGGCTTCAATCCAAAAATATTTGGATAGATTCCCTTCACACAATATGGTATGGGCTATATCAACTAAGATTCTATTCTGTCCTTCAACTACTTCATTTTGTTGATGAGTAATAGGTGCAGAAAAGTTATGTTCAATTTCATGTTCATTACAAAATTCTTCAAAAAATTTATTTTCAAATTCATTATCATGATCACTGTGGATACAAACGATAGTTGAATTCTTTTCATTTAAAACCCTTTTATAAAACTTTGCAAACATGGAAAAAGCTTCATTTTATATGTTAAAAATAAAATTCATATAAAATGAGAGTAATCATCAACAATAATAAGACCATATTTCTTTCTTCCTAGGCTTGTGGTCCTAGTAGGTCCAAACAAGTCCATGTGAATCAATTCAAGAGGCCTAGAGGTTGAAATCATATTTTTAGATTTGAAACTTCTCCTAGTTTATTTTTTGAATTGGCAGACATCACAAATATGATCAAACGTAAAATTCAGTTTGGGTAAACCTTTAACTAAATCTTTGTTAAGTAATTTTGATAGAGTATGCATACTTGCATATCCTAACCTACGATGCCAAAGCCAACTAGTTTTTATGATGTTAGCATGCGTAGCAATTAGGAATTGATCACTCTTCATGGCAATTTTATTAAAATCAACCATATAGATGTTGTCACACCTAAATCTAATAAACTTTAAGCTATCATCTAAGGAACTAGATACTATGCACATTGATGATTCAAATGAAATCTTATAACCTTTATCACAAAGTTGACTAATGCTAAGCAAATTATATTTTAAGTTATCAACTAACAAAATATTATCTATGAAGCTAGATGAAGTAATCTAAATTTTATCAATACCAATAATTTTGCCTTTATCATTATTGCGAAAGGTGACTACTCTCCCTTTCTTTCTTTCAAGGGTGAAGAATTGCTTCTTATCACCCGACATATGCCTTGAACAACCGCTATCCAAGTACCATTCGTGTTTAGATCCCTTGGCTATAAGGCATTCTTGCACAGAAATTTTGGTGATAGTTTTAGTAGCCAAGTCTTCTTAGGTTCTTTTGAGTTAGTAGTCAAGATTTCTTTTGGAACCTAAATTCTTTTAACTAGTTTTTCATTAAATTTTCTTGTATTACATGCAAATGCCTTGTGTCCTACTTTTCCATAACTAGAACATGTGGTATGTGAAGTGCTAATGGATGAGGGTGCAGTAAAGAAGTTCTTTAAGAATTTTATTTTTTCTTTAGATTTATATCCTAGGCCAGCTTGATCATAAACTTTTCTTTGATTATTTAAAATCATTTGCAGTTTTTCTGCACTGTAGGTAAATTTGTCAACTAATGATTTTAATTTATCTAATTCATTCTTTAAGATTTTGTTTTCTTCTTACAAAGTGCTTCTTCCTTTTCTTTTGAAGGATTTGATTTATTTCTTTAAGGTTTCTATTTTTTATGTTTATCTTCTTAAAGTCTTTCATTAAATTATAGAATGCATCTTGAAGTTCATCAATAAAAAATTCTAAATTAGGTGTAGAAGATATCTTTTCATCTTGTGCCATGAAGCACAAGTTTGCTTTATTTTGGTTTTCTTCTTCTGAACTTGACTCGTCGCTATCGCTCCAAGTCACTATTATAGCCTTCTTCTTTGTTCTTTTGGGTCCTTTCTTTAACGGAGGACAATCAACCCTAAAATATCTTGATTTCTTGCATTTGTAGCATATGGGCTGATCCTTTTCCTTCTCTTTCTCTTTCTTCCTGCTAGGTTCTCCTCTCATGAAGCTTCTTTTCTTGAATCCTTGTCTTCATCTTCCCATGAATTTTTGAACTTTTTGATCACCAGGGCCATATCTTCATCATTCTCATCACCGATTGATAGATCATCATCCTCTTCTATAATCATGAATTTTAGGGCAATAGTTTTCTTCTTCTTGCTCTCTTCTTTACTGTGCCATCCTATAGCAAGCTAATGCATCATCTGGGATCCGATGAGCTCTTCAAGTGGCAATTTGTTCAGATCTTTTGCCTCTTAGATAGCTATCACTTTGGATTTCCACGACCTAGGCAATGATCTGAGAATCTTTCTCACTAATTCACTGTTAGTATAAACCTTTTCTAGACTTTTTAGACCATTTATAATATCAGTGAATTTGGTATACGTGCTGGTGATATATTCAGTTGGATCCATTTTAAATAGTTCATATTGAAGAATTAACATGTTAATCTTAGTTTCTTTCACTTGATTTATTCCTTCATATGTAACCTCAAGTCTATCCTAAATTTTCTTAGCAAAATTTTATGTCGAAATTTGGTTAAACTCATTAGCATCAAGGGCACAATAAAGGACATTCATTGCCTTGGCATTTAGTTGGATAAGTTTTTTGTCCGATTCATTCCAATCTTTCTCCTACTTAGGAGAAGACATGCCATCCACAATAATTATCAGTGTGTGCAGCCCATTAACAATGATACTCCATATGTCATAATCAAGAACTTGTATGAAAATATGCATGCGAGCTTTCCAATAAGTATAATTAGACCCTTTGAAAAGAGGTGGCCTATTAGTGGACTGCCCTTCAGTAAGAGATCCTCCAAGTTGGGTTGTCATGATCCTTTTTTCTTAGTTGAGTGATCAATAATTAGTAAAGAACCAAAGTTCTGATACCAATTGTTGCCTAGCTAGATAACCTAAGAGGGGGGAGGGGGATGAATTGGGTTTTAGAAATTTAAAGCAAGTATGTGCAGAGATTGACTACCTAAGTGCAGTGTGAGTGAGATATGAGAGCTATGAGAAGTAAAAAAAGAGCACACACACACAAACAAAAACTTTTATAGTGGATCGGTGCACTTCTAGCACCTACGTCCACTCTCCAAGCAACATTTTTGGGAATTTCACTATAATCCCTCAAGATTATAGTCGGATAGTTTTCTCGGGCTCACTATTCCAAACCTAGTTGATTTTTTCTTAGGTTCATCAACCACAACCTTTATAATCCTCAGTCAAGGCAATACAAACCAACAAAAGAAATGTAAAAATCTAAGCCCTTAGTTTCATCCTCTACTGAAACCTAGTACACGAAGAGGAAAAAAGAAATTGTACGACACAAGATGCTCCTTAAGTTGAGCTGAGATGTTATCAATGCAGTCCATTGGTTGCCTCCTTAATTTCTGAGAGTTATTGCTCTTGAGGTCGCTTTAATGCTTAAGAGAACTTTGATGGAAGAAGATTGCTCATTAAAACAAGGCATTCTTGCTTTCTCTCTTTTTTCTTGTTGTTGAAAAGGTATTACTTCTTCTCTTTTATATTTGGACCATTCTCACCATGCTTGATATAATTAGAATCTAGAAAAAGGTTGAATCTGATGATTGGAGGTGAGAACTAGCTGTTGGAGATAAAAAAAAAAGTTCTAAAACTACCCATTGAAGGCTGTCGTCGTGTTTCGAGATCTCTCGAATTGTCTCAAGACGTCTCGTTCGACTTCAAGACCTCTCGGTTTGACCATGGGACGTCTCATTCTCAGGTGCCCAAAAATTAGCTTTCTAAAAAAAATCTGCCCTCGAGATCGAGTCCTCTCGATTTCGATGGAGATATCTCGCCATGACTTCGAGACCTCTCAAGAATTCTTCGAGATGTCTCGATCTCAGAGCACAAAAATGATGTTTCTATTTTCTAAGATGGCGATGTCTTAAGCTCAACTCAAGATCTCTCCAAATTGTGTCAAAGCCCTATTTCACCGTGCCAAACACCAAGAGATGTCTCAAAAATTTTTGGAGACATCTCAAAATCACTCTAAGGCCATTTTTAATGGAAATTTATCATGGACCATGCTCCTTTGATCCTGATTTGAATTGCATTTGATTTTTTGCTTGTTTTGGTCAAAGAGTTCTCTTTCTTCTGATCTTTGGAATACTTAAGAAAAGATTTATTACTAATCTTATGCTTTAATGTTTGGTCATCATCAAAATCACTTAGAGGATCAACAAGATATTTGATTTGGCCACTAATTCTTTGTGCAAATTAAATCCCATTAAATAATATCTAACATGCATTGCTTATCATGTATGTTACTTTATTAAAAGCAATGCATCATATTCCTTTCATGGCTTCCATTATTAAGTCCACTTTTAGTGTAATAATTCTTTTGTTGGTTGCTAAGCACCTTCATAAATTAGTCATGCATAGCAAGTCTTAATTTTGTATTTGTTTCATTAGAATTTACTGCATTAATTTATCAACACTTCCCACTATTTCTTGTAAGTTGTTTTTTCTTGGATTGGTCTAATTTGATCCACAATAGATGATTTCATGGGTGCATGAGCTTTATAATCTCTACAACTCTTTTAGGGGGTTATAATGGTATTATTGTTCCTTGAGTTAAGTGACAAAAAGTATGGGACTTATGATTTTGGTCTAGTTCTCTCTCTTGTAGAATAAAAGTCTTTCATTAGATGTAGAGTATTATACAAAGTTCCATGGTTACATGGGATCATGTGGTTACAACAAATGACAAATTAAAAGTTGAATATTAGATACAACTGTGTATGGCTTTGAACTGAATAGTGGTTCATGTGACCTCCATGGTTTACTGAATTAAGTTTGGATAAGAATCGCTTTTAAGTTTAAATTGGTATGAGATGGGACTCTATCCATTCAACTGTTTGGTTTTTAATAACATTTCTATTATTTTCTATACAAAAAAGATCACTGAATTAACACATGCTCTTATTTAGACTCCATCCATTGATTAGTTGTTTTTGAATAATGTTTTCATTATGTTCCAATTTGAGATGATGGCTAGATATATCATCACATGCTCTTATTCATTATTTTTCCAATAGAAACTTATGCTGAAAATTATGTCCCAAAGCCAATCATCAGTCTATTGATAGTTGAGCTTATTTATATAAATTCTAAATAAATTATTTATAAATAAAATATTATTTTTGCTTTTTTCATCATAAGTTATGCACATCTTCTAATGAACTCCAATATTGTGATAAATTTCTTAGGACTATTTGAAATCAGTAAAGAAGGATTTATCGTTTAGTCCTTCAATCTATTCACGATCAAACGATATGCTATTACAAGGATGATAGCTATGTCAAGTATAGATCATTATGTGCCATATGGGTTGGTTGTCCTCTTAAATAAGAAGTGTAGAGATACTGGTATGGCATGTAGGTGAGATGTAGGAGTACATCTACACTGAACGTGACCAACTCTAGAGGATTCTACTATCAAAACTTGCTTTAAAGGGATATGGATATAAGTGTCCCTCCAATCTGAGATCACCAAGATGACTTGCAAGTAACTTATTATGCTTTTGGTGCTGGACTATCTGAATTTCTAATTTGGTGATGGAAGATTTCTGAGCACAGTCCATGTTGGGGGTGAACCCACTCCTGCCGAAGTTTGGGTAGATATCTGATTGTTGAATGATCCCATCAGATATCGACAACTAAGACTAAGCCTCAATCGAATTTGCAAGATCCCTCCGAGCTTTGCTCAGATGAGCTTGAGTAGCAGGGGTGGCCGAGCTCCCCCTAAAGGAACTAGATCTAAGATTTCATAGGTAGATCTTAAAACTTTTTCAAGATCTTGTAGCGGAAGACATAAATAAATCTAAAATTTATTTAAATAACCATATAAACACCTAAATCTCAGATATATTACATGATTAAGGAATGATATTAAATTAAAAATTAAAATCAAATAAGAAAGAAAAAATTGATCAAATCAACCTAGATCTACACTACATCAAATGTAGGTATGAAGTTTATAGATCAGATCTATTACCTGAGCAAGTTTAGACGTTCTAACTTACTGATCTAGGCTTGAGGATGAAGTCATGAGCCGCACACGTGTCCGACCTCTAGGAGTCATCCACACGAGCCTACGATCTTTGATCTAAAATCTGATGCAGAAAATTAGCATAGCATGTTAATTCTGTGCTGATCCATCTTCGACGGTCGATCTGATGCTTCCTTCTTCGAAATTTGGACTCTCTAAAATATAAAAAGGAAGATGAGAGTTTGTTGATCTAAGACACTCTCAAAAAAACTCAAAAGAAAGAAGGAGAGATTGAAAATTAAACAGTTCTAAAAGAAGATCCTCTTCTTCTTCTCTTTTCTCTCACCTAAACACCTAGTTTGGTGCCTATGGAACCCCCATGCCCAAGGACCTTCTTCCACCTAACTTCCATATTTGACTTGGTCTTCCACCTAACTTTCAAATATGACTTGGAGGGAGAGAGGAGGTATGAAAATTAGGAAGAAAGGGATTTTCCATGAAAAATATCTAAAAAATAGGTATGGGGGGCTTTGGGACCAAGGTGGTGCAAGGAGATAGGGAGTCCTAGTCATACTAGGACTCCTATTTTGACTTGGTTAAATAAGATCTTTTAACCAAATAAAATCAAGATTAAACCAATCCATTTAACAACTTAATTAAATTATATTAAATTAGATTTAATTCTAATTTATTTTTTAATCAAATTAGAAAATTGGGTTAATCCAAGTCCTAGTTAGACTAGGACTAGTTCTTCCTTGTACTTGGCTTATCCAATAAACCAATTAGACTTGATCCAATCAAGCCCAAATCAAATCTAATTAAATCATATTTAATTAAAATTAATCTTAGCCTATTGGTTTAATCAAATTAAGCCAATTAGCAATTCAATTGCTAATCAATCCTCCTGCAACACTTGCACTAGGTTAAACACCAATCGTATTGATTATTTAATCCTAGAATGATTCTTAATCATTGATCAACCATCCGATCAGATCGTAATCTCTAATGTGTGTGACCTCATAGGTCCAAACCTAAGATGATAGTATAGGAATAAATTTTTGTACTAATCAAAGTGACCATCTAGCAATGATATCCGATGATCGGATAGATCGAAGGTGTAGAACACCATCCTTAGAACCCATGCGGATATAGTTTCGATATAATTCATCCCTTTGACCACAATGCTCGTAGGACATATTAGAGTTCAACTATCAACTCTGATCAGGTTGTCCATAATGTATTTCAAAATACCAAATTCATTTGATGGATTATCCTGGCCAAGATTTTGTTATATTAAAATACAGTGATACATTCTTCTCCAACTCTTGGAGTGGTCAATTCCATCTTGATCACACTCCAATTTTATAAGTACTTAACTATGCCCAGAAGCCTTTCATTGCTAAATTAGAAATTTAGTTAGTCTGGTACCAAAGCATAGTGAGTTGCTTGTAAGTCACTGAGGTGATCTCAAGTCTAAGGGATACTTATACCTATATCAAATCAGAGATATTCTCGACAGCATAATGCTCTGAAGTTGATCACGTTCAATGATGATGTACCCATACATCTCACCTATATGCCATACTAGTGTCTCCACATATTTTGGTTAAAAGGACAACCAACCTATATGGTATATAACGATCTATGCTCAATAGATGCTGTCATCCTAATTAACAGCCTATCATTTGGTCATGAATAAATTTAAAGACTAATCGATAAATCCTCTCTTTATCGAAGCTAAATAGTCCTAAGAACTTCATCACAACAATGGAGTTCATTTGAAGATGTAAACTTGTGATGAAAAAAGATGCCAAAATATTTTTTATTAATTAATAAATCAATTATAATATCTCAATCATCAACAGGCTGACGATTGGCTTTGGAACACAATTCCCAACATCTCCATCCCAAGCGTCAACCCTTTTTTGGTGAAACTTCCTCCAGACGAACTTTCAAGCTTCGTTAAGAGTGCTGGACTTCTGTACCAGTCGAACTCCTTCCAGATTTCTTCTTCGATCGAACTTCTCCACCTATCAAACTCCTTCCGAACTTCACTAGTCGAGGACTTCTCCTTTAGCCGGACTTCTCCACCAGTCGAACTTCTTCTAGACTTTTCCTTCAGCCAGACTTCTCCATCAATCGAACTACTCCTGAACTTCTCCATTAATCGAACTCCTTTCGCACTTCTCTTTCAGTTGGATCTTTCCACCAGTCGAACTTCTCCTTCCGTTGAACTTCTTTCGAACTCCTTCTGACTGCCCAAAAGGATCTCAGCACTGACTCTTAATGTGGTGAATAACGATGCATGCATAGCTGATCTCGAGAACCTTCGAGCTCCTCTAGAACAACGTCAGTAAGGAATGCTCCATCGCCTACAGCCATCCCATCCGAACTCCAGCTGGCATGTCACGACAACAGATACTATCCTCTGTAATAAACTCCATGTGGCCCTGAATGGCCCACTAGCTATCACTATCAGTTTGTTATAGGCCCCACCTATATAAGAGACCCTCCAAATATGCTTTTGCCTAGAAGCTCTCTTTCCCTTCTCGATACTCTACTACTTTCTCTACTGAGAATTCCATTTCTATTAACCGAAAGAGTTGACTTGACCATCAAAGGGTCCTGCCAGAGCCACCCCTCCTCCAATTTGGACTTCTTTTGCAGGTTTCGATGGTGACGTCAGCTTTTTTAGCTTAAGTTAGTTTCAGCATCAATCAGATTCCACACCAATAGGATTGGCGCTAGAGGAAGGGTCATGAACCTTCTCTTGAGGTTTTCCTATTCTTAAAGGAGTACTCGATAGAGATCTCTCTTCTTTTCCCTCGAAGTTCTTCTTCCTCAGCTGATCTCATGAGGATGCCTCGTAGAAAGGCTTCCACCCGATGGTCGATCACCTCTATGGTTAGATCTCATCCAGATCCACTCATCCCCATCTCATCCCCAGCATCTCAAGCTCCGCCAGTGGCAATAGTAGATATAGAGCAATTTAACCTACTAGTCCAATAGGTTAGTGGCCTCATTGAAGCAATGCAGGCCATGCAGTAGCAGCAGCCTCCAGTGCCGATCCAGCCAGAGCAGGCTTTCTCGAAATCCTAGGATCTAGTCTTGGGATGATCGACTTGGATGAGTTGGTCGGTAACTTTCGGACAAGAGAAATAGAGGGTAGGGAGCCTCTGCTCTGATCATGATTCTATCCCTGGAGGGACTTTACCCCCATTCAGCCAGAGGACTTTGGAGATCCATGATTGTAAGGATCTCCTGGACCTAAGCCTACAAGAAATGAATTAGCAGATTGAGAAACTCCGCCATGCTCCCTCCTCTGATGGTAAAGAAATTTGCACTGACCCTCCCTTCTCTTAGAAAATTATGCAGGAACCCATCCCGCTGACCATCATGCTTCTCCAATTCGAGAGCTACGATGGGACTATCGATCTGATCAATTATCTGGAGGTCTTTCGATAATGATGTTGCTCCATGGCATGCCTGATGCCATCCTATGGCAAGCTTTTTTCTCCATCTTGAAGGGAGCAGTCAGGAACTGGTACTCGGCCCTTAAGTTGGGTATTATCTTTTCCTTCAATCAAATGAGCCATCAATTTATGGCTCATTTTGTCAACAGCCGACATCCTCAATGAGGCTTGAACTTCCTCATCAACATTAAGTAAAAGGAGGGGGAATCCATACGGGCCTATGTTATCCATTTCAATGCCGCTGCACTGGAGGTTTGAAACTTGGACCAATCTATCGCATTGGCCATACTAAGGATGGCCTTCAGAAGAATGATCTATTATTCTTTCTGGAGAAGAAGTATCCCAAAAATTTTGCTGATATACTGGCTCGAGCTAAAAGTTATGCTCGAGTAGAAAAGACTTTTAAAGCCAAGGATAGTGAAGTCGCTGAAGAGCGGCGAGTGGGTGAATCAAGTATGTCCGCTACTAATAAAAAGTTGGGTGAAGCTTGGCCGTGCTCCCAAACTTTCTCTAAGTGCAATCGAAGCTGAACTCCTCCTCGAACTCGAAGTTAAAGAAGCCTAGATAGGAGGGCATGGCGTGGCTCCTGTTAGATATGTGTGCCCTAGAAGTCAGAATTGGCTGATACTTATAATATACTTCTAGGGGCAAAATTATAATTTTGACTATAAATAATAAAATGAATTATTTTCTATCACATATGTATATTTAGTGTCTATGATACATCCTTTGAGTTAATGGTAATGATAATTCTTATTTTCAAGAGTTGAAAATTTAAGACAAGAATTTTCATTATTAACTTATAAAATGCTCCTGACCATAGGATCATCATGAGGATGGTGATTGATCCGGAAGGTTAGTGTACAATCGCTTCTTTATAGTAGATGAGTCTTGAGTCTATGGTGTAGAGACACCGGAGCGAGAGTACAGGTACTCATTAGAGAATGAGGGCACTGAGCGTGACCACCTCGAGTAGCCATAAGGAAGTCTACCTTCTCGTCGATGACTGACTCGATGCTGCAGTGGTGTGTTTGGTTTTTTGACCTGAGGTGCATCGACAGTTTACCTTGAGGGTGTTATAGTTTGACTACACCATGACTCAGTCTCCTAGCCATTCAAAATCCTGAGGTGTATGTTGGCTATAGCATGTTCATTGTAGGAATTGGATTGCACCAAGATTGAATCTATCTACCTCGGTGGATGAGGAGCAGCCCTATGATGATCATGAGAATCAAGTCCATAAGCCCATGGCCATGGCAGAGTGTGAAATAATAGAAAGAGTTTCTATTAAGATTTTCACATTGGACTTGAATCGAATGATTAAATCATATGATAGAAATTAGGGTTTGACGAGTTTACCTTAACCCTAATTTGATCGGGGCTTAAGATAGAAGAACTTAATCACACAAGTAGATGCACCGAGAGGTTCATCTTCAATTTTGATGGGTTGCCACCATATACTGCTAGGTGTCACTGATGGATTTTGGGAGTAATTAGAATGATTTAGATGATCGATCATTCTAAGTTGTCTGAATCAGAAGAGTTCTGATCCATCAAAAGGAATTTCGATGATGTTGATGATGGAGATCACTACATATCCCATTACCATATAGAACTGAACCTAACTGGGTCACACAAACAATGGTTTGAATCTGGATATCATCAATTGGACTAACCCAGTTTAATTGATTTGAATTAGATTCAATTAGGTTTAAGGAAATCGTGCTAGCATACGATTGAACCTAACATTCTCCTTTTTCTTATCATAAAAGTTATCTCGACTGAGCCAAATGAGTTTATGCTCACTCAGGTACCATTACCTGATCTGACTGAAGCTTGTCTAGATCAGAAAAGGATTGTCTTAATTTATGAGATAAGTTTGAGACAACACCTGCCATTTTCCGTCACCTACTAATTCTTGTCCTTTGACTTTGGTCAAACATTGACCTTTGATCCTTGGACATCTGCCCATGTGTCATGCACTTATTGGAGAGTAGATAGGGGCTTGTCTCCTCTCTAGAAATTAGAAAGAAGGGGGCATATGCCTAGGATGGCGTGCGTGCATGCATAGGGACGCCTGGAGTCCCATACGGATGGGACTCCAGGTTGCTTCTTGGATTCAAACTAGGTGACCCTCACCTATAGACTTTGATCAGTCTTAGGCGTCACCTTAGGATGAATCTATGGGTCTATCATCTAATTGGATCAGGTGGTGTCATCCTACCAATCAGATTTAGATCTGATTGCATGAAGCAACGTGATTGGCCCGGGTGATGTGGCACTACATGGCGCAGCAGGGTCTATATAAAGACCTATCTGCGCCCACTTTTTCAAGAGTTTCTCTTAACCCATGCCCCAAGGCTGCTCCTCTCCCTCCTCCATGCCACCTTTCTAATCCTCTCTCTCCTCTACACACCCAAGTTAATTGGGCTTTAGATTAGTGTGAGTTGGGCAAGAAAAGGCTGATGAAAAAGGAAAAAGGCAGCACTACTGCAGAGATGATGGATGATCTTTAGAAGAAGTTTCGAAGATCCTCCAAATCAGATCCAGATCTAATTTTTGGAGATGAGATAAAGAAGAAGAAAATCTCCAGATCCAGCTTGAGTGGATACTGGTAGAGGCCAGGCGCTTGCATGGCTAGATCCAGAACCTCAGGGCTTCAGCAGGATCATCAACGCATAATCAGATTACCCAGAATCAAGGTAAAATTAATTAGATTTAATTTAATTTAATTTTTTTATTTATCAAATTATAAAATTAGATCTAAAAAGTATCAGATCTGATTAGGATATAAGAGGTGATTTTTGAAATATGCCTCTCGATCCAATCAGATCTGAACGAACCTGATCCAAAAAATTTAAAATTTTCCTTCAATTGGTATCAGAGCCAGGTTATTATTAAATTTATTTAGATTTGATTTAATCTAATAAATTTATAATTTTACATATCACATAAGATGTGATTAGATCTAAAATTAAAAAAATTAAAAAATTAAAATTAATTAATCAAGATCTAATATGTATGAGATACATAACTAGACTAAGAATAGAATTATTCTATGTGTAGTCTAGTATAATCATAATTTTTATTTGATTAAATATAATTTTTTGATCTATTTATTTTTTATTTTTTGATATTATAAATGTTATAATCAGATTAAAAATAGAAAATAAATTAAATTTAATTTATTCATATAAGATATGATAGTTGCATGTTTAGACTAGTTGTAGAATAGTTCTACAAATAGGTCTAGATTAAATTTTATTTGATAAGATCAAATTTAAATTTAATTTTTTAGATGATTATGAGATAATTTAGATCTAAAAAATATGCATGCATGATACATGAGATGTATGCAAAATATATTTTAATTAGATCAATTTTCTTATATGAGATATATGCTTAGATCTAATTAGTTTTTGTAGATTAGTTGTATTTTTGATTAAGACGTTCCCCTTGGCCATCTGGTCATAAGAACAAAGTAGGGCTTAAAGACCCTCTCCTCCCATTTGATGTAGTGTTCTTATGATGTGTAGGGGTGCTGCGCGTTCGTCCTTAATCAAAAATTGAAAACTTACTTTTTACAAAACCCTAGATCCTGAAACCCTAGGATCTTATTTGCATATTTTATGTTTGAACCCTAAACTTAATTAAGAATTAAAATTATGAAACATATTAGATCTAAAATTGAGAATTTTTAGATCTAAGACATGTTCATAAAATTGGGTTCGAGCTTGGGTAGCTCAATTAGGTCTAGCGGTTGATCAAACTAAATCAAGAGTTGGTTAGATGAGATCAATAATGCTTAAATTGACCAATCTAATAGGATTAAGTCTGGGTCAAGATCGAGTCACGTGAGTGATCGATCAAGCTAAGACCTAATTAGGCTCAGTGGTTAGATTCTGGATTGTAGGCTAACTTGATTGGTTCTAGCTCAACAATTTGGTGTCTAAGGTAAGTCTGGCAGATACGACCAATTGGTTTTTAATTAGGAGCTACTCGACTCATATGCGTTCTTGTCGAGTAAATGGCATATCCCTTCCACTGGTCTCACTTACCCGGCCATGTTTGTTGACTCAGTTCTGATATGAGGTGGTCAATAATCCGAGCTAATCCATGCCACTAGGTTAGTCATAATAGTTATGACTATGTCAAGTCTAGTCTAATGAGACCTAAATCAAATCTCTCTAAGAAAAGATTAAGTCTATGGTCTTCCACCATTGTAGATGTGCGGGCTCTTTTCGAGGTTGATTATTCTCGACTGCTTACAGTGGCTCAATTGCATCGGGAAGATGCAACCATGTCTATTAGGCATTGGATGCTATGGGCAGGAGAATAAATTGGGCTCAATATTTTGGATACGGTAAGAGACCTAATTAGGAATCCAATCTATACAGATGATGGGTCTGACTTAACTAAGGAGTGGATCAATATTTTGGACATGGTGAGATTCATGAATTAGAGATCAAGATTGGGTGCATCATGATTAGAGAATCATTGAACAAGAGTTGTTCACTCATTGGCTAACCCATCACCAATAACTGTTAGGAGAGGTGATGAGTCAGTCGGTGGGACTGCACCACCCACTAAAAATCAGTAATCATGGAGATTTTTGCATCTCTACAGTGGAAGTGTAGAGATCTGAGAAAATAGTGAAAGCTAATTTATTTTAAAATAAAATTCTTAAATAAATTGGTTAAATCTTAATTACAATATCTAACTAGAAACTTTGACTCTCTATAGGAAAATGTCAGCATCCAACCCACTAGCACGAATCCTGGACACCCATAGATTGATCGAACCGAATTACAAGGATTGGCTCCAAAAATTCAAAATTATTTTGGGTTTCGAGAAGTTAACTCATGTATTGGAGCAGGACCCTCCCACCATGCTAGTTTGTCCATCCGCTGAGCAGAGAGCATCTCTGGACAAGTGGACAGACGATGATAATAAGGCCAGATACTACATGTTGGGCTCAATGTCTGATGAACTTCAGCACCAACATGAAGATATTAGGACTGCTCGCCAAATGTTGCCTCACCTATAGGAGATGTTTGGTGAACAGAGTCGCGCAGCCAATTATCAAGTCACTAAACGACTGTTCAAGGCTAAGATGCGTGATGGGTAGTCAGTTCAAGATCATTGTCTGATGATGATCAAAGACTTGGAAGAGCTTGAGAAGCTCAGAGTGAGGTTGGACTTGGATCTGCATAATGATATAATTCTGCAATCCTTGACTGATGCGTATGGGCAGTTCATCAGGAACTACCATATGCATTAACTTCAAAATTCCTTGGCCGAACTTATGAACATGCTAATTACCGCTTAGCTTTCCATGAAAAGTTCTAAAGGCTCAGTACTTGCTATGGAACGGACTTCTTCCAAGAAAAAATCTTTTGAAAAGAAGAAGAAGTCTGTGAAAAAGTAGAAGGTGAAAGGAGGAAAGAAGAAAAAGGCAGAGTTGAAATAGAAGGCCGCTGACAAAGAAAAATATTTTCATTGCAACAATGATGGCCATTGGAAGCGGAACTGCTCTACTTACTTGACAACCCTAAAGAAGAAGGAGGCAGGTCCTTCTGAAGGTATGCTCGTTATTGAGTCTAACCTTACGATTTCTTCTGCATCCAGTTGGGTGCTTGACTCTGGTTCTAGTGCTCACTTGTGCACTTCCATGCAGGGTCTTGAGGAATAGCAGGAGGCTGAGGGATGGTGAGATGATCCTGCATGTTGAAAATGAAGTAAGAGTTGCTGCCGTAGTCGTAGAAACATACCCTCTTCGACTACCATCTGGTTTAGACTTAGTATTAAAGTTTGTTATTATGTGCCTGTAGCAAGCAGGAATTTGATTTCTATTTCTTGCCTTGCATTAGAAGGCTATGTAATTAGTTTTCTTAAGGACCATTGTAACATTCTTTATGAAAGAAATAAAATTGCAAATGGTTTCCTTATTAACGGATCTTTATCAGTTACATGTTGATGTATCTATGTGTTAAACTATCGAGCAAAATGTGAATGCCATAAAATCAGAAGTGTCCTAGGGATAGTCCTAATGATAGGTATCTATGGCACCTTAAGATTAGATCATATAGCAGAAGATAGGGTTAACAAATTGGAGAAAATCTAGGCTATTGAGTCCATTGACTTTCGAGTCATATCCAATTTGTGAATCCTGTCTTCATGGCAAAGATGACTAAACTTCCTTTTGTAGGACATGGGGAAAGGGCCATGGATCTTCTTGCCCTAGTACATACTAGATGTGTGTGACCCATTTGATGTGCCGGCCTAGAGGCAACTTATGTCTACTTCAGTTAACCTTTATCGATGATTTATCTTAGGTATGGATATGTGTATCTTGATGAGACATAAGTCTGAAGCCGATTGAAAAGTTCAAAGAATTCAGACATGAAGTCAGAAAAAGTAAATTAAAAAACTCCATTAATGATTCTTTAATCAGATCGAGGAGGTGAATATCTTAGTTCAAAAATTTCCTAGACTATCTTTAAGAAAAATGGCATAGTCTCATCAATGGACTTCATCTAGGAACACCTCAACTCAATAGAAATTTTCAGAATGGAGGAACTGAATCCTATTAAGATATGGTTTCGATCCATGATGAGCTTCACAGACCTTCCTGATTTTCTTTGGAGGATACTATTTGTCTAACTGATCGTAATATACTTACTGAATAGGGCTTCCTTCTAAAACCGTTCCTTCCACACCATATAAGATATGGCATTGGTAAAAAATCGAGTCTGAGTCATCTCAGAATTTAGGATTGTCCGGCTCATTTCAAAAGACAACAAGCGGACAAGTTAGACTTTAGGTCCTTCAGAG
>QRFJ01002360.1:0-98881 GCA_006176705.1 Cocos nucifera | reverse complement strand
TTACCTGATCTGACTGAAGCTTGTCTAGATCAGAAAAGGATTGTCTTAATTTATGAGATAAGTTTGAGACAACACCTGCCATTTTCCGTCACCTACTAATTCTTGTCCTTTGACTTTGGTCAAACATTGACCTTTGATCCTTGGACATCTGCCCATGTGTCATGCACTTATTGGAGAGTAGATAGGGGCTTGTCCCCTCACTAGAAATTAGAAAGAAGGGGGCATATGCCTAGGATGGCGTGCGCGCATGCATAGGGACGCCTGGAGTCCCATACGGATGGGACTCCAGGTTGCTTCTTGGATTCAAACTAGGTGACCCTCACCTATAGACTTTGATCAGTCTTAGGCGTCACCTTAGGATGAATCTATGGGTCTATCATCTAATTGGATCAGGTGGTGTCATCCTACCAATCAGATTTAGATCTGATTGCATGAAGCAACGTGATTGGCCCGGGTGATGTGGCACTACATGGCGCAGCAGGGTCTATATAAAGACCTATCTGCGCCCACTTTTTCAAGAGTTTCTCTTAACCCATGCCCCAAGGCTGCTCCTCTCCCTCCTCCATGCCACCTTTCTAATCCTCTCTCTCCTCTACACACCCAAGTTAATTGGGCTTTAGATTAGTGTGAGTTGGGCAAGAAAAGGCTGATGAAAAAGGAAAAAGGCAGCACTACTGCAGAGATGATGGATGATCTTTAGAAGAAGTTTCGAAGATCCTCCAAATCAGATCCAGATCTAATTTTTGGAGATGAGATAAAGAAGAAGAAAATCTCCAGATCCAGCTTGAGTGGATACTGGTAGAGGCCAGGCGCTTGCATGGCTAGATCCAGAACCTCAGGGCTTCAGCAGGATCATCAACGCATAATCAGATTACCCAGAATCAAGGTAAAATTAATTAGATTTAATTTAATTTAATTTTTTTATTTATCAAATTATAAAATTAGATCTAAAAAGTATCAGATCTGATTAGGATATAAGAGGTGATTTTTGAAATATGCCTCTCGATCCAATCAGATCTGAACGAACCTGATCCAAAAAATTTAAAATTTTCCTTCAATTGGTATCAGAGCCAGGTTATTATTAAATTTATTTAGATTTGATTTAATCTAATAAATTTATAATTTTACATATCACATAAGATGTGATTAGATCTAAAATTAAAAAAATTAAAAAATTAAAATTAATTAATCAAGATCTAATATGTATGAGATACATAACTAGACTAAGAATAGAATTATTCTATGTGTAGTCTAGTATAATCATAATTTTTATTTGATTAAATATAATTTTTTGATCTATTTATTTTTTATTTTTTGATATTATAAATGTTATAATCAGATCTAAAAATAGAAAATAAATTAAATTTAATTTATTCATAAGAGATATGATAGTTGCATGTTTAGACTAGTTGTAGAATAGTTCTACAAATAGGTCTAGATTAAATTTTATTTGATAAGATCAAATTTAAATTTAATTTTTTAGATGATTATGAGATAATTTAGATCTAAAAAATATGCATGCATGATACATGAGATGTATGCAAAATATATTTTAATTAGATCAATTTTCTTATATGAGATATATGCTTAGATCTAATTAGTTTTTGTAGATTAGTTGTATTTTTGATTAAGACGTTCCCCTTGGCCATCTGGTCATAAGAACAAAGTAGGGCTTAAAGACCCTCTCCTCCCATTTGATGTAGTGTTCTTATGATGTGTAGGGATGCTGCGCGTTCGTCCTTATTCAAAAATTGAAAACTTACTTTTTACAAAACCCTAGATCCTGAAACCCTAGGATCTTATTTGCATATTTTATGTTTGAACCCTAAACTTAATTAAGAATTAAAAATATGAAACATATTAGATCTAAAATTGAGAATTTTTAGATCTAAGACATGTTCATAAAATTGGGTTCGAGCTTGGGTAGCTCAATTAGGTCTAGCGGTTGATCAAACTAAATCAAGAGTTGGTTAGATGAGATCAATAATGCTTAAATTGACCAATCTAATAGGATTAAGTCTGGGTCAAGATCGAGTCACGTGAGTGATCGATCAAGCTAAGACCTAATTAGGCTCAGTGGTTAGATTCTGGATTGTAGGCTAACTTGATTGGTTCTAGCTCAACAATTTGGTGTCTAAGGTAAGTCTGGCAGATACGACCAATTGGTTTTTAATTAGGAGCTACTCGACTCATATGCGTTCTTGTCGAGTAAATGGCATATCCCTTCCACTGGTCTCACTTACCCGGCCATGTTTGTTGACTCAGTTCTGATATGAGGTGGTCAATAATCCGAGCTAATCCATGCCACTAGGTTAGTCATAATAGTTATGACTATGTCAAGTCTAGTCTAATGAGACCTAAATCAAATCTCTCTAAGAAAAGATTAAGTCTATGGTCTTCCACCATTGTAGATGTGCGGGCTCTTTTCGAGGTTGATTATTCTCGACTGCTTACAGTGGCTCAATTGCATCGGGAAGATGCAACCATGTCTATTAGGCATTGGATGCTATGGGCAGGAGAATAAATTGGGCTCAATATTTTGGATACGGTAAGAGACCTAATTAGGAATCCAATCTATACAGATGATGGGTCTGACTTAACTAAGGAGTGGATCAATATTTTGGACATGGTGAGATTCATGAATTAGAGATCAAGATTGGGTGCATCATGATTAGAGAATCATTGAACAAGAGTTGTTCACTCATTGGCTAACCCATCACCAATAACTGTTAGGAGAGGTGATGAGTCAGTCGGTGGGACTGCACCACCCACTAAAAATCAGTAATCATGGAGATTTTTGCATCTCTACAGTGGAAGTGTAGAGATCTGAGAAAATAGTGAAAGCTAATTTATTTTAAAATAAAATTCTTAAATAAATTGGTTAAATCTTAATTACAATATCTAACTAGAAACTTTGACTCTCTATAGGAAAATGTCAGCATCCAACCCACTAGCACGAATCCTGGACACCCATAGATTGATCGAACCGAATTACAAGGATTGGCTCCAAAAATTCAAAATTATTTTGGGTTTCGAGAAGTTAACTCATGTATTGGAGCAGGACCCTCCCACCATGCTAGTTTGTCCATCCGCTGAGCAGAGAGCATCTCTGGACAAGTGGACAGACGATGATAATAAGGCCAGATACTACATGTTGGGCTCAATGTCTGATGAACTTCAGCACCAACATGAAGATATTAGGACTGCTCGCCAAATGTTGGCCTCACCTATAGGAGATGTTTGGTGAACAGAGTCGCGCAGCCAAGTATCAAGTCACTAAACGACTGTTCAAGGCTAAGATGCGTGATGGGCAGTCAGTCCAAGATCATTGTCTGATGATGATCAAGGACTTGGAAGAGCTTGAGAAGCTCAGAGTGAGGTTGGACTTGGATCTGCATAATGATATAATTCTGCAATCCTTGACTGATGCGTATGGGCAGTTCATCATGAACTACCATATGCATAAACTTCAAAATTCCTTGGCCGAACTTATGAACATGCTAATTACCGCTTAGCTTTCCATGAAAAGTTCTAAAGGCTCAGTACTTGCTATGGAACGGACTTCTTCCAAGAAAAAATCTTTTGAAAAGAAGAAGAAGTCTGTGAAAAAGTAGAAGGTGAAAGGAGGAAAGAAGAAAAAGGCAGAGTTGAAATAGAAGGCCGCTGACAAAGAAAAATATTTTCATTGCAACAATGATGGCCATTGGAAGCGGAACTGCTCTACTTACTTGACAACCCTAAAGAAGAAGGAGGCAGGTCCTTCTGAAGGTATGCTCGTTATTGAGTCTAACCTTACGATTACTTCTGCATCCAGTTGGGTGCTTGACTCAGGTTCTAGTGCTCACTTGTGCACTTCCATGCAGGGTCTTGAGAATAGCAGGAGGCTGAGGGATGGTGAGATGATCCTGCATGTTGAAAATGAAGTAAGAGTTGCTGCCGTAGTCGTAGAAACATACCCTCTTCGACTACCATCTGGTTTAGACTTAGTATTAAAGTTTGTTATTATGTGCCTGTAGCAAGCAGGAATTTAATTTCTATTTCTTGCCTTGCATTAGAAGGCTATGTAATTAGTTTTCTTAAGGACCATTGTAACATTCTTTATGAAAGAAATAAAATTGCAAATGGTTTCCTTATTAACGATCTTTATCAGTTACATGTTGATGTATCTATATTTAACTTCGAGCAAAATGTGAATGCCATAAAATCAGAATGTCCTAGGGATAGTCCTAATGATAGGTATCTATGGCACCTAAGATTAGATCATATAGCAGAAGATAGGGTTAACAAATTGGAGAAAACTAGGCTATTGAGTCCATTGACTTTCGAGTCATATCCAATTTGTGAATCCTGTCTTCATGGCAAGATGACTAAACTCCCTTTTGTAGGACATGGGGAAAGGGCCATGGATCTTCTTGCCCTAGTACATACTGATGTGTGCTGCCCATTTGATGTGCCGGCTAGAGGCAACTTAGTCTACTTCATAACCTTTATCGATGATTTATCTAGGTATGGGTATGTGTATCTTATGAGACATAAGTCTGAAGCGATTGAAAAGTTCAAAGAATTCAGACATGAAGTAGAAAAGTAAATTAAGAAACTCATTAAGATTCTTTAATCAGATCGAGGAGGTGAATATCTTAGTCAAAAATTCCTAGACTATCTTAAAAAAAATGGCATAGTCTCTCAATGGACTTCACTAGGAACACCTCAACTCAATAGGGTTTCAGAATGGAGGAACTGGATCCTATTAGATATGGTTCGATCCATGATGAGCTTCACAGACCTTCCTGATTTTCTTTGAGGATACTATTTGTTAACTATAATATACTTACTGAATAGGGTTCCTTCTAAAACCGTTCCTTCCACACCATATAAGATATGGCATGGTAAAAAATCGAGTCTGAGTCATCTCAGAATTTAGGATTGTCCGGCTCATTTCAAAAGACAACAAGCGGACAAGTTAGACTTTAGGTCCTTCAGAGCTCGATTTATAGGATATTATTTCTACATTCTAGAAGATCACAATGTGATTGTGAGTCAACATGCCATCTTTCTTGAAAAATAGTTTATTCATGATAGCGGCATTGGAAAGTAGATCAAGCTCGATGAGAAAGTCTCATAAGAGCAACGAGCTAAGGACCAAATGGAACCAAATCAGGTTAAGCCAATCCAGTCACTACCTCCTCCACCTCGTAGATCGAAAAGGATTTCTTGACCTCCTGAGAGGTACTTAGGTACTATTTTAGAGGAAATAGAGGAAATATTCCCCATAAGAAATGGGGTTCATGGTGATGATCCCAAAATCTATAACAAGACGATATCAGATATTGACTCCGAGAAATGGTTAGAGGCAATGAAGTCAAAAATTGACTCGATGCACTCAAACCAAGTTTGGACCTTGGTAGATCCACCAGAAGGTATAGTACTTATTGGGTGTAAATGGATCTACAAGAAAAAGATTGGTGCAGATGGGAATGTGGAGACATTCAAAGCTAGATTAGTGGCAAAAGGTTATAGTCAATGCGAAGTCATTGACTATCAGGATACCTTTTTTGCCAATAGCCATGCTCAAATCCATTCCGCACATTGCTTGTTGTTGTAGCCTATTTCGATTATGAAAATATGGTAAATGGACGTAAAAATGGCATTCTTAAATGGATATCCTTGAGGAAAGATATCTATATGAAAATAGCCGCTAGGGTTTCACATCCAGTGATGACTGATCACAAGGTCTGCAAGCTGCAAAGATCCATATACATGGACTTAAGCAAGCATCTCGGAGCTGGAATACTCATTTTAAATGATGTGATCAAATATTTGAATTCATCAAGAATGAGGAGGAAGCCATGTGTCTTTCAAAAAGATCAGTGGGAGCGCTGTTGTCTTTCTCGTATTATACATGGATGACATCCTCCTTATTGGGAAAATGATATTTCCCATGTTGACTACGAGTTAAAATGTGGTTATCTAAAGAATTCTCCATGAAAGACCTAAGAGAAGGCATCCTTTATTCTAAAAATTAAGGTCTATAGAGATAGACCGAAATAGGATGCTAGGGTCTTTCACAGAAGATGTACATAGAGGAAGGTGCTAAAGAGGTTTAGCATGGAAAACTCTAAGAGGGGTTTAGGTACCCTTCAGACATGGCATTCATCTTCTAAGAAGATGTGCCCTAGCACACCTGAGAAGAAATAGAACGCATGAGCAAGATCCTTATGCTTTAGCAATAGGGAGCCTCATGTATGCCATGTTATGTACACGATCTGATATAGCCCATGCTGTGAGTGTCACAAGCAGATATCAGTCGAATCCAGGCGAAGAGCACTAGACTTCTATGTGAAATGTATCCTTATAGTACTTGAAGAAGAACTAAGGATATGTTGTCTGGTCTTTGGTAATGGAGAACTCTAAGGTTCTAAGGGGTATACAGACTCGGATTTTATGTTCGATGTAGATGATCGAAAAGTCGACATCTGAAAGTCTATTTATATGCAATGGTGGAGCTTGTCAGTTGAAAAAGTTTTCAAGCAGATGAGTGATAGCAGATTCCACCATAGAAGTAGGAATACATCGCTACATCAGAAGCTGCAAAGGAGGCATTCTGGTACAAAAAGTTTGCCGTAGAGATTGGAGTGATGCCATCAGATGCCATTCCTCTATACTGCGACAATAATGGTGCCATAGCCCTTGCTAAGGAGCCGAGGTCTCATCAGAAATCCAAGCACATCGAGCGGCGATACCACCTCATCCGTGATTACCTCGAGAAGGGTTACGTTGAGGTCAAGAGAGTCGAACTCTACAGATAATGCGGTAGACCCGCTTACAAAGCTTGTTGGACCAGCAGAAGATCAAAGCCCACCTTGAGAAGATGGAACTTAGATTTGTAGCCAATTGGCTTTAGGTCAAGTGGAAGTTTGTTAGATATGTGTGCCCTAGAAGCCAGAATTGGCTGACACTTGTAATACACTTCTAGGGGCAAAATTATAATTTTGACTATAAATAATAAAATAGGTTATTTTTTCTATCATATGTGTATTTAGTGTCTGTGATACATCCTTTGAGTTAATGGTAATGATAATTCATTATTTTCAAGAGTTGAAAAATTTAAGACATGAATTTTCATTATTAACTCATAAAATGCTCCTACCGTAGGATCATCATGAGGATGGTGATTGATCCAGAAGGTTAGTGTACAATCGCTTCTTTATAGTAGATGAGTCTTGAGTCTACGGTGTAGAGACACCAGAGTGAGAGTACAGGTACTCGTTAGAGAATGAGGGCACTGAGCGTGACCACCTCGAGTAGTCATAAGAAAGTCTACCTTCTCGTCGATGACTGACTCAATGCTGCAGTGGTATGTCTGGTTCTTTGACCTGAGGTGCATCGACAGTTCACCTTGAGGGTGTTATAGTTTGACTACACCATGACTCGAATCTCCTAGCCATTCGGAATCCTGAGGTGTATGTTGGCTATAGCATGTTCATTGTAGGAATTGGATTGCACCAAGATGGAATCTATCTACCTCAATGGATGAGGAGCAGTCCTATGATGATCATGAGAATCAAGTCCATAAGCCCATGGCCATGGCAGAGTGTGAAATAATAGAAAGAGTTTCTATTAAGGTTTTCACATCGGACTTGAATCGAATGATTAAATCATATGATAGAAATTAGGGTTTGACGAGTTCACCTTAACCCTAATCTGATCGGGGCTCAAGATAGAAGAACTTAATCACACAAGTAGCTACACCGAGAGGTTCATTTTTAGTTTTGATGGGTTGCCACCATATACTGCTAGGTGTCACTGGTGGATTTTGGGAGCAATTAGAATGATTTAGATGATCGATCATTCTAAGTTATCTGAATCAGAAGAGTTCTGATCCATCAAAAGAAGTTTCGATGATGTTGATGATGGAGATCACTACATATCCCATTACCATATAGAATTGAACCTAACTGGATAACACAAACAAGGATTTGGATTTGGATATCATCAATTAGACTAATCCAATTCAATTGATTTGAATCAGATTCAATTAGGTTCAAGAAAATCGTGCTAGCAAACAATTGAACCTAACATTCTCCTTTTTCTTATCGTAAAAGTTGTCTCGATTGAGCCAAATAAGTTTGTGCTCACTCAGATACCTTTACCTGGTCTGACTGGAGCTTGTTCAGGTTAGAAAATGATTATTTTAATTTATGAGATAAGTTTGAGATAACACCTGCCATTTTTCGTCACCTGCTAATTCTTGTCCTTTGACTTTAGTCAAACGTTGACCTTTGATCCTTGGACATCTGCCCATGTGTCATGCACTTATCAGAGAGTAGATAGGGGCTTGTCCCCTCTCTGAAAATTGGAAAGAAGGGAGTGCATGACTAGGATGGTGTGCGCCCATGGATAGGGACGCTTGGAGTCTCATACAGATGGGACTCCAGGTTTCTTCTTGGATTCAAACTAGGTGACCCTCACCTATAGACTTTGACTAGTCTTAGGCGCCACCTTAGGATGAATTTGTGGGTCTCTCATGTGATTGGATCAGGTGATGTCATCCCACCAATTAGATTTAGATCTGATTGCATGAAGCAATGTGATTAGCCAGGGTGATGTGGCACTGCATGGCACAGCAGGGTCTATATAAAGACCTATCTGCGCCAACTTTTTCAAGAGTTTCTCTTAGCCCACACCCCAAGGCTGCTCCTCTCCCTCCTCTATATCACCTTTTTGATCCTCTCTCTCCTCTCCACGTCCAAGGTAGTTGGGCTTCAGATTAGTGCGAGTTAGGCAAGAAAAGGCTGACAAAAAAGGAAGAAGGCAGCATTGCTGCAAAGATGATGGGTGATCTTCAGAAGGAGTTTCGAAGATCCTCCAAATTAGATCCAGATCTAATTTTTAGAGATGAGATAAAGAAGGTGAAGATCTCTAGATCCAGCCTAAGTAGATACCGGTAGAGGCCAGGCGCTTGCGTGGCTAGATCCAGAACCTCAGGGCTTCAGCAGGATCATCAATGGGTAATCAAATTACCCAGAATCAAGGTAAAATTAATTAAATTTAATTAAATTTAATTTTTTTATTTATCAGATTATAAAATTAGATCTAAGAAGTGTTAGATCTGATTAGGATCTAAGAGGTAATTTTTGAAATATGCCTCTCGATCTAATCAGATCTGAACGAATCTGACCCAAGAAATTTAGAATTTCCCTTCAGCTCCCCCCTCGGAACGTTCCACAACTATGCTCCCCTTAATGCTCCAAAAACTTAAGTACTGATGGAAATCAAGGAGCAGCTATCGAGGCTGGAGAGGATGCATACTCATCCTGGCAAGCACAATCCCAACAAATACTACCTCTACCATCATGACCATGGTCACGATACTGAGGAGTGCATTCAGCTCCAAGACGAGATCGAGGAGCTCATCAAGTGAGGCTGACTTGGTCGATTTCTACGGCATCAACTTGAGGAAAGAGAGGATTGACAAAGGACACTGCCACAATCAGAATTGCTGAGTAGGGAGGAACAACAAGAAGATCGGTCTCCTCTCGATATCATTAACACCATCTCTGGAGGACTTCGGTAAGAGGAGGCTGGCAGATCTGGGGGACTGGCAAAGAGGCAGAGAACTGAGAAGCTCCTAACTTTCACTGAAGTAGATGCATAGGAAGTTCAGTTCCTACATAACGATATAGTTGTAATTGCTTTAAATATTATAGACTATAATGTATGCCGCATCCTTGTTAATAATGGAAGTTCGGCTAATGTCTTATTTTATAATGCTTTCTCCAAAATGTCTATATCTAATAGCTGGCTTGGACCAATGAACTCCCCATTGGTAGGCTTCATTGGTGATGCAGTACCAATTAAAGGTGTAGAAACTTTGATTGTGGTTGTAGGACAATATCCAAGATAGTCCAGGGCACAGGTGGACTTTCTAGTAATAAAAGCTCCATCGACTTACAATGCAATTCTTGGCCAACTTGATCTAAATGTGCTTTAGGCAGTGGTGTCGACCTACTATTTGAAAATAAAGTTTCCAACAAGCTATGGGATCGAAGATGTTAGAGGAGATCAAGCTCTAGCAAGACATTACTATTCAATTGCCTTGCAGAGGGGTAAGTAGTTAGATCCTTGTCCAATAGATGGGTTGGATGTCCACGATGATCTAACTGAAGAGCGGGGTGAGCCCATGGAAGACCTTATTGCCATCACACTAAATGATGGGAATGCAGAGCACATGGTACAAATCGGCTCCAACCTAACAAAAGGGATATGAGAGCAGCTTGTCGAATTTCTATGGAGGAATGTAGATGTTTTTGCTTGGATCCCCGACGACATACCCGAAATAGATGCTAAAGTCATAGAACATCATTTGACTGTTGATCCCAAACATCGGCTAGTGAAAGAGAAGATGCATAGCCATGCCCTAGAGAGATAGAAAGTAATTGCAGAGGAAGTTGACAAGCTCCTCAAGGCCAAATTAATCCGAGAAGTCAACTATCCGAATTGGGTCTCCAACGTCATGCTCGTCAAAAAGGCGAACGACAAGTGGAGAATGTGCATAGACTTCCAAAAGCTAAACAAAGCCTACCCAAAAGATAGCTACCTCCTACCCAAGATTGATCAGTTGGTGGATGTGACCTCGGGCTATGAACTCCTCACTTTCATGGATGCCTTTTTCGACTATAACCAAATCCGGATGGCACCAGAGGATAAGGAGAAAACTGCTTTTATTATTGATCATGGTCTTTACTATTACAGGATTATGCCTTTTGGACTAAAAAATATAGGAGCAACATACCAATGCCTGGTCAATAAAATCTTTAAAGAGTAGATTGACCGCAACATGGAGGTATATATAGATGATATGCTTGTCAAGAGCTGAGCTTCAATAAATCACATTGCCGAACTTGAAGAGACCTTCAGCATCCTTAGGAGGTACAAGATGAAGCTGAACCTAACCAAGTGCACCTTCAGCATGACTTTGGAAGAGTTTTTGAGATTCATGATGTCGAGGCATGGAATTGAGGTAAATTTAGAGAAGATTCAGACCATTCAAGAGATGATTGCTCTAAAATCAATCAAAGAAGTTCAGCACCTAACTGGAAAGGAGGCAGCCCTGAACCACTTCATCTCGAGCTCGGCCAAATGATGCATGCCCTTCTTCCAAGTCCTAAAATAGCTAAAGAACTTCTGCTGGACCACTGAATATCAACAAGCCTTTAAAGAGCTCAAGGACTACCTCTGTTCACCTTCCCTATTAGCAAAGCCCAAATCCAAAAAGGAATTATTCTTGTACTTGGCGATCTCCCCAACGGCTCTTGTGGCAGTCCTAGTCAAATAAGATATGAAAGTATAGCAATCGATCTACTACATAAGCCGAATCTTGAGGGACGCAGAGACCAAGTACACTAAGTTAGAAAAACTAACTTTTGCCTTACTGATTGAAGCCTAGAGACTTTGACCTTACTTCCAAGGGTACACCATAACCCTTCTTACTGATCAACCAATTAAGATAATTCTTTATCGAACGGATGCCTCCAGAAGAATAGTGAAATGGATAATTGAGCTCACCGAGTTCAACATCAACTACCAGGGGCCATCAATCAAAGCCTAAATTCTAGTGGGTTTTATAGTTGAATGCACTATTTCGGATGAAGCCAAGCCAGAATAGAATGAACTCAATATTTTCTGATTACAACCGAGTTCCTCTCAGGAAAGAGCCAATCTTCTTGAAGATTTTTGGGCTCTATATATAGATGGCTCGTCCAATGCTTCTAGTATAGGTGCAGAGCTAATCTTGGTTAACCTAGAAGGGATTATCATCAAATATACACTGTACTTTGAATTTTCTATCATAAATAATGAGACTGAATATGAAGCTTTGATTGTAGGATTAAGAATCACTAAAAAATTGAAAGCAGATTGACTCCAAGTCTATAGTGATTCCTAATTGATGGTTGAACAAGGTAGTGACGATTATGAGGCTTGAAAAGAAAGCATGATAAAATATCTCAAGAAAGTGAAGAGCTTGACTCCGGTCTTCAACAGTTTTGACATCAAGTAGATCCCAAGAGTGGAAAATACTAGGGCCGACCTTCTCTCAAAGTTGGCAACATTGGCTCCAACTGAGCTGCCTGAGAAAGTTTTCTTTAAAGTCCTGAAACACTCGAGTCTGGAAGAACAGTCTGTAATGCAGATTGACCATGAGCTATGTTGGATTGACCCATTGGTTGCTTATCTCAAAAATGGAGCTCTCCCTCATGATCCGAAAGGAGCTTGAAAACTCAGAAATCAAACCTTCCAGTATGTTCTGTATGAAGGTAAGCTATACAAAAGTTCATATTTGTTACCACTCTTGAGATGTCTCAGGCCTTCAGAAGCCGACTTTGCATTGTTGGAGGTGCATTAAAGAGTCTACGAAAGTCATGTGGGGGCCAGATCTCTATCACATAGACTACTTCGGCAGGATTACTATTGGCCGACATTGTACCATAATTCTATAGAATATGTCAAAAAATGTGATTGCTGTCAGAGAAATGCAAACATTCCAAGGCAGCTAGCTTCTGAACTTACTCTCCAGAGCACCCTGTGGCCATTTGCTTAGTGGGGGATGGACATACTCGGATCTTTTTTCATGGCATTTGGACAGCATAAGTTCCTCTTAGATGAGGCTGAACCTTTGATGAAAATCACTGAAGCAAAAGTGCAGGACTTCATCTAGATGTTGATCGTTTGTAGATTTGGCTTGCCTCAAACCCTCGTAATAGATAATGAATGGTAGTTTGCTGGAGCAAGATTTGCCAAATTCTATAAAGATATGAACAACTCACACCATTTTACATCAGTAGCCCATCGACAGTCAAACAACGAGGTCGAAGTAATAAATAGAATCCTGCTATAAGGTATCAAAGCAAGACTTGAAAGAGCAAAGGAGACTTGGATGGATGAACTCTATCATATGCTCTGGGCATACCGAACTATCCAAAGATTGCTAATTGGGATGATCCCATTTGCCTTAGCTTTTGGAATAGAAGCGATCATCTCAATAGAACTCAAACTTCCATCAGCATGAGTTATGGCATTCAATGAGTAGCATAACTCATAGGACCTCAGGGCTAACCTCGACTTATTGAAGGAAAAATGAGAAAAAGCTTAAGTTCATATTGCAGCCTATAAGCAAAAAGTAGCTCATTACTATAACTCTAAAGTCAAATGCAAAATATTCAAAGTGGGGGATTTAGTACTTCGGCGAGTAGTTGTTTCACAACCTCAGGATCAAGAAAAGCTCGCTCCAAATTGGGAAGGCTCATATGAAGTAGAGAAGGTCATCCAGCTTGGAACTTATCGCTTGATGGGGCTTGGAGGATCAACACTCCCATAGCCTTAGAATTCAAAAAATCTAAGAATATACTATCAGTAATTTGCCTTCAATAAAACTCCTTTATTTTAATATTATTATTTCTTATTATAAAAATCATGTGATGACAGAAAATGACTCTTCGAAATAATTAAAAGTGGCCCATTAGAAATAGAAGGAGAACTTCATCTTGACTCGAGCAAGTTGAAGGCCTCGTTAGTTAAAGATGAGATGAGGGGAGAGGCCCTGTCAATGGCCCAACTATGCCCCTATAGCCATGCTAGGAATTGGAGGAGAACCTCATCCTAACATGAGCAAAGTTGAAAGTCTTGTTAATCTATGATGAGATGAGGGAAGAGGCTCTTCTAATGGCTCTAATATGCCCCTATAGCCATGCTAGGAATAGGAGGAGAACCTCGTCCTAATGTGAGCAAAGTCGAAGGCCTCGTTAATCTAAGACGAGATGAGGGAAGAGGCCCTTTGAACAGCCCTAATGTGCCCCTACAGCCACGTTAAGAATATGAGAAGAACCTCATCCTAATGTGAGCAAAGTCGAAGGCCTCGTTAGTCTAAGACGGGATGAGAAGAGAGGCCCTTTCAATGGTTCTTATGTGCCCCTACAGCTCTATTAAAAATAGGAGAAGAATCTTATCCTAACATGAGAAAAATGAAGACCTCGTTAACCTAAGACAAGATGAGAGGAGAGGCCCTATCAACAGCCCAACTGTGTCCCTACTGCCACGAAAGGAATAGGAGGAGAGCCTCGTCTTGACATAAATAAAGACCTCCAATTACCTAAGGCAGGAGAAAGGACCTCGTCTTGATGAAAGGATGAATTGAAAATTGACGGAGTCGAACATAAAAGGATAAACTCATCCCAGTGCAGGTAAAAAATCTCTAATCATGAAAAGATGAAGAAAAACTACTTTTTCGATAATCATTTCAGTGAAAGTCAAAGCAGAATAGAGAAATGAAAAAATCAATAGGCACTGAATCTAAACAAAGCAAAAAGATGATCAAAGAAAATATTTCTTCATTAAAATTGAAGTTCATTACAAAGTGAAGATCCACAAGATCATGTACAAAAAAGGAAAAAGAAAAAATGACGAGGTCCTAAGATGTCTCAGAACTGTCAGACTTTGGGCTGTTGACCCCCGCCATTGTAAGAGACTGCTTCAGCCAAAGGATTTCCTCCTCAAGCTTCTTCTACTTATATAGACCATCCACGTACATCCTGTTGGTGTGTTGTAATTTGCCTTCGAGTTCTCGTTGCTGCTTTCTCAAGACTTCAGACTCGATCTCTGCATCCCTGATAGCTTGCTGCTCGTACGATAGCTGGATCCTTAGCCATTGAACCTCAACCTTCTCCCTCCCCACCACTTTTGAAAGCTCACCTAAAGTCCTCGTTAAGGAGGCAACCTGCTCTGATTCCCCGCTCGCACTGGATTGATGACTATCATTAAGTTATTTTTGGAGCTGAGTTACCTCACTATTAGGAGCATGAAGCCTTTGCTCAAGCTGGGATATCCTCTCACTCCAACCCAATTGGTAGGTATCAAAAGTGACCTCAACGTCATGCAGTTGCTTCTAGAGTGTGAAAAATCTCTTCGATCAATCCCACTCATACCTAGCCTTGTCGGAAGACCTTGGCAAGCTCTCCTCCAGTAGATGGATCTTCTCTTTCGCCACCTTAAGATTGGCTTTGAGAGAGCTGATCTTCACCATCAGTGCCTTAGATTTATTGCTGGCATTTTTCTTGAGCTCCGCAATCTCCTTCTCAAAGCTATCCTTCTGGATGCTGAAGCTCATAGAGTCCTTCATGTGTAAATTTTGGAGGCGAGTGACCTCCTTGGTCACCTCCGAAGTATTCCTTTGAGAAGCTTGAAGATCGTCCTCTATCTTCTTCAACTTTTTCTTCAGATGGTGGACTTCCTTCTTTATGCTTTTAGTTAAAGATTTCAGTAGAACTCCCTGAGGTAAGGGGTCGGCATCAACTGAAGATGGTGGGTTACGGCTCTGATTATTGGAGGGATTCTGGAAAACACATGGCACAACACCAATATAAAGAAAGACATAGACAAAAGTGAATTCACTTTCATTTAACTAAGAATTTTTAGGTACAAAGCAAAACAAAAAAGAAAAAGGAAAAAAATACAACTATCGAAGGCCCTCGACCTCTAGAGGAGAAGCAATGGAGGAGCTCGACATTCCAGGGATAGCCGTGGGCTCGGGAGCTGGTTCGATCGGTGCTTCAGTAGAGACCATGGGCTCCTACACAGGCATGGGCATCACGATAGTGGGCTTAAAGGATTTGGGGACCACTTCGATGGGAGAGAAGTCGGCTACGACACCGAATGACCCTATTTCTTTGTTGGACTCCTCTTCCAAGAAGCTGAGGTCAAGCTCAGGAAACCTCTGGGCCACCCTTCCTTCATAGAGTTTGAGGTCCTTTATGAATGCCTCCTGGCCGAATACAATATTCAAGTCCATTTCGAAGGAGGCTTTGAACTCCTCCATGGCTCGGGCTGCCGCCTCCGAAATGGACTTCGACATTTGATCCTCCAACTCGATGACTTTGATCTCAGCCTCCTTCTTTTCCCCTCCTCCAAGGCCAATGCAGCCTTGAGCTTGATCGAGATGAGCTTCTCCTTCCAAAGTGCCCCCAAAGATTCTCATTTTCCACCACCTTCTCCTTCCCGAGGCGGTCAGCCTCGGCGACCTTCCCTTGCAGACTATTGACCTCGGCCCGAAGGTCACCCTGGACCTTCAATGCTTCTGCCTCTTTATGATTTATCCTCTTGAGGTGGGCCAGTATGTGATGGCCTGACTGCCATGGATGAGTTATAGTAAGATAAAAAATAATAATGATAATTACATATATATGATGAAAGGGAAATGTGGTAAGATGACTATCTTGAGGAAGGTTCCAAGGAATTCCCAGATGAACTACGTCTGATCAAGATCGACTAGGTGGTCCTCCTCTTCAGGCATGGCAAACTTGTCGATCAAATCTTGGATGATCTCTAGATTGTCGAAGGGGTCCACCCCTAGATCATCACCGTCACTATCACTCAACCCGCCCAGACGAGCCTTTCGGACCACCTTCGCGATAGTGGCCCTCTTCTTCTTCTTATCATCTCCTACCCCTTTGGCCCTCTCGGTGAGAGGCTCCGACATCGGCCCTCCAGCGGGGAGACCCGAGCATGCGGAAGGTCGAGGGTCCTCACCTCCAATGTTGCCCCCAGTGATTGAAAGGACCTCGGTGCTCGAAATGACTTTGAAAGCAACCGTAGGGATATTTAGGATCTCGGAACTTGGGCTGCCAACCTTCGCCTTCTTCGAGCTTTCGCCTGGGGCCGCCCCCTTTCTCTTCTTGGCATAAAGGCCCTTGGTGAGCTTTCCTATGGCATCGGTGTCCATTTTTGCAGCAAGAAAAGGTCACAATCAGCCAAGGTATGCATCGAATTTCATAAAAGTCCATACATATATACAAATGCACTTAATACCAGCAAGATCAAGAGGGCTCAGGCCAAGGTTAAATAAGGTCTGTTCCTTCAAAAGCTCAGAGAGACCGAGAGCTTGGTATGCCTTGAGTTTGTTAGAAGACTCGAGGTCAGCTCCATCTAGACTAGGTACTCGACAGATGGATTCCCTAAGGAAGTCCTAAGGAAGAAGGTCAAGCAGCAAGGTTAGACATCGAATGAAGAAGTACTTGTCCTTCCAGTTATGAATGAAAGAAGGAGCGCCTTTCAGCAACCCCCTCTTATCGAACTGAGGGAAGAAGTACCATCAGTCCTTTGTGGAAGGATAACATTTGAAGGTATAAAAATTTTGGAACAATGAGAATGTTGGCTGAACTTCGATCAGGCAATAGAGAAAAAGAAAGTCGATTACAAATCGAAAGGAGTTCGATACTACGGAGGCAAAGGAGATGTTCAAAAAGTAAAATAGGATGAATGCAAAGAGAGGAGGTAGAAGTCAAAGCCCGACACACAAGACTTCTAGATACAAACAAAATTGGCCGATTAGAGGCGAACTAGCATGGTCATCTGACCCAGAGATCTCAAGGTCATACTCCAATGGGATGCCATACTGTATCTTGATCAGGGAGAGGACATTCGGAGTAAGGATAGAAGGGATGGTGTTCGTAATGAAAGATTGATGGGACATGTTCCTAGGTTCAACCTTGGTTAGGGGGGTGGGGTCTAGGAAGGCCAATCTAGATGAGCTTCAAGAACCGATGGATTGGAATATTTCAGAAGACATACAGATCAAAGTAAACCCCCCGAAAAGCCTCTAAAAAGCAAGAAAAAACAAAGTGTAAAAACTTGTACAAAAAATCAAAAGAACAAGAAGTAAAAAAGATAAGAGTAATTGAAAATAGGTGTTGAGAGGCTGACTTAAGTTGATTAAGAATGACAAAGAGATGATGGGTGTGACGAGAATCGGATGGAGGAACGCTTGGAACTAGGGAAGACAAAGGGAGGAATTGAAAATCTCAAATGAATGAAGAGTAGGTGCCAAAGGACGAAGAAGGCTCAGGCAAGAATGGATTTCGAAGATGGGAGAAGGCCTTAAATAGCCAAAGGAAGCTCGATACGGTTATGATGGCAGCCACAAGTGCCACGTGTCCCACTCATCATGGTAGAGTATTGGCTATGGGCAAATCCTTAATTGCGCCATGCTTAGGGTAGTGTTGCGGTGGAAAATTTGAAGGTTGTCTTCTCAAACTCATCTTGAATTTAAAGAGCTTCGATGCCAGCACGGTAAACGCCAAAATGTCTCATCCTGACGAGCGTGGGATGTGATAAGTATCATAAATTTATCAATAAAAATATTAATTTATCAATTAATTTATATTAATTTTTATAATTAATGATCAATTTATATATATTTTTGAGAAATTCATATTTTTATTAATTAAAAAAATAATAAAAATTAAAAAAAATAAAATTTTATAATCAATGGAAAGAGCTTTTTTTTATCATAATGATATAAGTTTCACGCAAAATGGAGCTAAAACGAAGAAGATATGAATTTCTAAAAAAATTAAAATAAATAAAAATGAAAAATAACATATGGCTCAGTCGGCTCAAGCTGCCGTGCCATATTAGTCGCCGCATCCAAACATGCTAAGCCATGCTGAAAAGCTAGCGTGCCAAGTTAGCCATGCTAGCCGACTTAGCCGCGGAAGCCGTCAGCTGATCCACGATCCAGACGTGGACCGCCAGCTCAGCAGAAATCGATGAATCATGGAGCGATACGTGGTGGACCTAGACCCTTAAAGGATTCACAGAAAATCTATCGCATCTCATAGGGCATTTTGGACTTTACACTCGATGATAGGAGGCACTGATTCATTGCGGTGTGTCATGCAGTCGGTCCACGTGATCCATGGGAACAGTACTTGCGCGATCGTGCAGCTCTGGTTGCTTGCAGTCAATATCAGACGATGGAGGGAATTTTCTACTTTAGGCTTCACACGGATTGCCATCCAATGGTAGCGCTCGATCCAGGGGATGATCCACTGGTGGAGAGAGCACCCGACGATGATCAGGATTCCCAACGCACGATCAGTGGCCAGATTTTCTCCATCAATGTGCGATCAACGGTCAGAATTTAATTCGACCCAATCTGGGCCGATACGCATCCTATTTTGGCATTTTTTGGATCATTTGATCCATATCTGACGGCCAGATTTCATCCAGAGTAACAGAATTCATCTAGGACTCCTTTTTAATCTAATTTTCACTTGGATTTCTCCATATTTTGATGATCAAAGATCTCCTTAGTCCCACATTGCCTCCAGAAAAAGTCTCCAGTCCTCCTAACTCTATAAATAAGACCCCAGCCTTCCAGAATAGAGAATCTTCGATTAAGGTGAAGCTTTGGTACAGGGTGAAGCCATGCTTTGGGTTAATGGCTGCTTCAAGGCAACTGATGTTGAGAAAAAAAGCTGAACTTCTACACCATCTTTCCACCAATACCAATCCAAGATGAGAGATCAGGCTATTTTATTTTATTTTATTTTTTTTAAATTTTATGTATTTAAATTCTAAAATTTTAATTAATGTAAATTTTATTTTTTTGCACTTTGATTTCAGCTCTTTATTTTTATTATAATTTAATTTCTATACTTTAATTATTGCTCTTTATTTTACTGCAAGTAGATGCTAAGATCTAACTAGTAGATCTTAGTACCAAGTTTACTTTTCTACATAATTTAATTTTCACTTCATAATTTTAATTTCTAATTTTTAACTTCAAATTCTACTTTCAAATCCTTTTCTCGTTCTTTTCAAAAATCAAATATTTCAAATCTAAAAATACTACCTTTCCTGTTGATTCAACCCGACTCACTACTATCTACGTATTTTTAATTATTTTAAGAAGTCGGATTAAACTGATAAACATGATATTTTAATGACAACATCACATTTTTATCAGGAAGCCAAAAAAAACTTTAGGAGCTACATTTATACTTTCTTCCTTTGGGGACTATTGTTGGGGGTGAATCCACTCCTGCTGAAGTTCGGCTAGATATCTGATCGTTGAATGATTCCATCCGATATCGGCAACCAAGATTGAGCCTCGATCAAATTTGCAAGATTCTTTCAGGCTTTGCCTAGCAGGGGTAGCCGAGCTCCTCTATCCCAGGCAGTCAGCCCTCTTTTGCACAAACTTTCTCCAAACGAACTTCCATGCTCCGTTGAGAGTGCCAAACTTCTCCACCAATCGAACTCCTTCCAGACTTATCCTTCAGTCGAACTTCTCAACTTGTTGAACTCCTTCCAAATATTTTCACTAGTCGAACTCCTTCTGAACTTCTCCTTCAGTTAGACTTCTCCATCAGTCGAACTCCTTCCAAACTAAAGGAACTAGATCTAGGATTTTATAGGTAGATCTTGAAAACTTTTTCAAGATCTTGCAGCAAAAGACTTAAATAAATAAAATATTTATTTAAATAAATATATAAATACCAAGATCTTAGATCTATTACATGATCAAGGCATGATATTAAATTAAAAATTAAAATCAAATAAGATAGTAAAATGTGGATTAAATCAACCTAGATCTATACTACATCAAATGCAGATATGAAGTTAATACATCAAATCTATTACCTGAGTAAGTTAGATGTTCTAACTTGCTGATCCAGGCTTGAGGATCAAGTAACGAGCCGCACACATGTCCGGCCTCTAGGAGTCCTCCACACGAGCCCACGATCTCTGATCTGAAGTTCGATGCAGGAACTCAGCACAACATACTAGTATTATGCTGATCCTTCTTCGATGGTCCATCTGATGCTCCCTTCTTCAAAATTTAGACTCTCTAAAATATGAGAAGAAAGATGAGAGTTTAATGATCTGAGACTCTCTCAGAAAAAACTCAAAAAAAGAAGGAGAGATTGAAAATAAAATAGCCCTAGAAGATGACCCTCTTCTTCTTCTCTTTTCTCTCACCTAGATACCTAGTTTGGTGCCTATGGAACCCCCACACCCAAGGACCCTCTTCCTCTAATTTTTGCACACCTCGAACCTCTTCCAAATCTCTATATTCTATGAAAAGATTAGAATAAAATTTATCCAAGAAATAAAAAAAAAGAAGAGTCCAAATTAGATTAAAATCCTAGACTAGGAATATTCAAACATGGGAAGTTGTTGGGGCCCAACTCTTAGGCGCCTCCTCCACAATTATTGGCGTGGACCAGCAAGGGAGGGCATACAAAAAAGGAGATTATTTTTGTGGAATAAGAGAAGAATTAATTAAAAGAGGGGGTGGCACTCAAGGGAAGGTGTTTTGGTCAATAAGGATTCTATCTCATAGAATCCTAAGCAAAACTAACTCCTCTTTTGACTTGGTCTTCCAACAAATTGCCTTATGAGAAAAGGAGGAGAGAAAGAGGGCATGAAAAGCCATAGAAGTGGAGAATTTTCATCTAAGAAATAAAATAAAAAGGACATGGGGCATGAGGATTAAGTGCCGCAAGTGATAGGGAGTCCTAGTCACACTAGGACTCCTATTTTGACTTGGTCAAACAAGATCTTTTAATCAAATAAAATTAAGATTAAACCAACCCAATTAAATAAGTCCCTAAGCCATTTAAGAAATTAATTAAATTAGATTTAATTTTGATTTATTTTTTAATCAAATTAGAAAATTGGGTTAATCCGAGTCCTAGTTAGACTAGGACTAGTTCTTCCTTGCACTTGGCTTATCCAATAAACCAATTGGAGCTGATGCAATCAAGTCCAAATCAAATCTAATTAAAACATATTTAATTAAACTTAATCTCAGCCTATTAACTTAATCAAATTAAGCTAATTAGTAATCTAATTGCTAATCGATCCTCCTGCAATACTTGCACTAGGTTAAACATCAATCGTATTGATTGTTTAACCCTAGAATGATTTCTAATCATTGATCAACCATCCGATCAGATCGTAAACTCTAATGTATGTGATCTCATAGGTCTGAACCTAAGCCAGTAGCATAAGAATAAATTTTTATACCAATCGAAGTGACCATCTAGCATTGATACCCAACGATCAGATAGGTCAAAGGTGTAGAACACTATCCTTAGAACCCATGCGGATATAGTTTTCATATAATTCATCCCCTTGACCACAATGCTCGTAGGACGTCTCAAAGTACAACTATCAACTTTGATCAGATTATCCACATTATATTTCAAAATATCAAATCCATCTAATGGATTACCCTAGCTAAGGTTTTGCTATATTGAAATACAGTGATACATTCTTCTCCAACTCTTAGAGTGGTTAATTCCATCTTGATCATACTCTAACTTCGTAAGTACTTGACTGTGCCCAAAAGCCTTTCATTGCTGAATTAGAAATTTAGTTAGTCTGGTACCAAAGCACAGTGAGTTGCTTGCAAGTCACTGAGGTGATCTTAGATCTAAGGGATACTTATATCTATATCCCATCAAAGACTTTCTCAATAGCAGAATGCTCTAAAGTTGGTCATATTCAATGATGATGTACCCATACATCTCATCTGTATGCCATACCAGTGTCTCCACACTCCTTGGTTAAGAGGATAACCAACCTATATGGCATATAGCGATCTATGCTCGATAGACGTTGTTGTCCTAATTAACAGCCTATCATTTGGTCGTGAACAAATTTAAGGACTAATCGATAAATCATCTCTTTATCGAAACTAAACAGTCCTAAGGACTTCATCATAATAATGGAGTTCATTAGAAGATGTAAACTTATGATGAAAAAGATGTCAAAATATTTTTATTAATTAATAAATTAATTATAATTATAAAATAGCTCAACCGTCAACAGACTAACGATTGACTTTAGGACATAATTTTCAATAACTCCCACTTATCTTAAAGCCACTCGGCACAGTATCCAATACCCATCTTCAACTTATGATTGTCAAACTCCTTGATTGCCAGGGCTTTAGTGAAGGGGTCAGCTAAGTTCTCCTTTCCGTCGATTCTTTAAAGATCGACGTCACCATGATCCACGATTTTACGGACCAAATAAAAGTAAAGCAGAATATACTTTGTCCACTGGTGTGCCTTCAGTTCCTTTGCTTGAGCTATGGTGCCAGTGCTGTTGCAGTAGAGCAAGACTGGACCATCAATGGAGGGTGCTACTCCAAGCTCGGTGATGAACTTCCTTAGCCATAGCTTTCTTTGCTGCATCTGATGTTGCCATGTACTCCATTTCACAAATAGAGTCAGCCACTATATGCTATTTGAAATATTTTTACAAGATAGCTCCACCATTTAGAGTAAAGATATACCTCGACATACTTTTACCAGCATCATGGTCAAATTGAAAGCTAGAGTCTGTAAACCCCACAAGCTTTAGATCAAACTCACCATAAACCAACCATTGATCCTTAGTATTTCTCAAATACTTAAGGATGGTTTTAACCATCTTTCAGTGATTTTCTCCAGGGTCAGACTGGTATCTACTCACCACTCCTAGTGAGTATGCCACGTTTGGTCTCGTACATGTCATTGCATACATAATAGACCCCACTGTCGAAGCATATGGAATTCTACTCATATGCTCTCTCTCTTCAGGAGTTGTCGGATAATCTTTCTTAGGGAGAAAAATTACATGACCTATTGAAAGATAGTCCTTTTTGAAATTCTTCATGCTAAACCTCTTCAGCACAATTTTTATGTATGTGAACGGGGATATATCAAGCATCCTTTTAGATCTATCCCTATAGATCTTCATCCCTAGGATGTAGGATGCTTCACCCAAGTCCTTCATGGAGAACTATGATGACAACCAGACTTTTATCCCTTGTAGTAAGGGGATATCATTCCCAATTGAGAGAATGCCATCCACGTACAAAATAAGAAATACCACTGCTAGACCATTTGTAAATGCGGGGTTCTTCTCCATTCTTAATGAAGCCATACGTTTTGATCACTTTATCAAAACACATGTTCCAACTCCGAGATGCTTGCTTCAATCCATAAATGGATCTCTAAAGCTTGCACACCATGGACTCATCTGTGGATGTGAATCCTTTAAGTTGTATCATATACACCTCTTCGATCAGCTCTCCATTTAGAAAAGTTATCTTCACATCCATCTATTAGATCTCATAGTTTAGATGGACAACAATGGCAAGCATGATCCGAATGGACTTGAGCATTGCCACAGGAGAGAACATCTCGTCATAGTCAATATCATAACATTGACGATACCCCTTGGTAACCAGACAGACTTTATAGGTCTTCACCTTTCCTTCTGTACCTCTCTTTCTTTTGAAGATCCATTTACGCCCAATGGATTTAACCCCTTCAGGTGGGTCAACTAATGTCCATACATCATTGACCTTCATGGAATCCATTTTGGATCTCATGGCTTCTAGCCATTTCTCATAGTTGGGTCTCTGCATCGCATCCATATAAGTGATCGGGTCCTCATCATTCTCATCGCATTCGATGGAATCACCATCCTGGACCAAGAATCCATATTATCTATCTGGATGGTGCGGTACTCTACCAGATCACCTTAATGGTGCGGGTTCACTAAGCTTCGAATCTGATCTGATCAAATTTGACTTAGGTTCAACATTCTATGTCGGACTTTCTACTCATTGAACTTCATCAAGTTCAACCTTAGAGGCAACAGTTTCTTCACCAAGGAACACCTTTTCCAAAAAGCTTGCCCTAAGACTGATGAACATCTTTTGTTCATCAGCATGGTAGAAATAGTATCCTTTGATCTCTTTTGAGTATCCTATGAATGTACACTTATCAGACCTAAGTCTAAGTTTGTCTGTAACTAACCGTTTGACATAAGTCGAGCACCCGCAAATTCTAAGGTGTGAAAGTGCTGGTTTACGCCCTAACCATATCTCATATGGGGTTTTAACAACAGACTTACTTGGAATCCTATTTAATAGATAACAAGCTGATTCGAGTGTATATCTCCAGAAGGATATCGATAAGCTGGCAAATTCTATCATGGATCGGACCATATCTAGCAAAGTCTGATTTCTCCTTTCAGGCACACCATTATGCTATGGTGTTCTAAAAGGAGTCCATTGGGAGAGAATTTCATTCTCTCCTAGATATGTGAGAAACTCACTAGAAAGGTATTCTCCTCCTCGATCAGACCGAAGAGTTTTAATACTCTTTCCAATTTATTTTTCTACTTCACTTTGGAATCATTTGAATATTTCAAAAGAATATGACTTATGTTTCATCAGATAGACATATCCATATTTGGATAGATCATCTATGAAAGTGATGAAGTAGACATATTCACCTCTGGCACTTGTGCTCATTGGTGCACATACATCAGTATGTACTAGACCTAAGAGCTCATTGGCACTCTCACCTTTTTCAATAAAAGGTGACTTGGTCATTTTACCAAGAAGACAGGACTCACAGGTTGGAAGTGATTCACAATCATTGACTGCGAGGATTCCCTCTTGAGTCAACCTGTTTATCCTGTTCTTATTTATATGACCTAGCCTATAGTGCCATAAGTAGATATCTGATACACTATCTAATCTAGGATGCTTGCCAGTAGAATAGACCACATTAATAGGTTATGATAACATATATACACCATTGTTCAATTGTCCATAGAAAGCAATAACACCATTCACAATGATATTACAAACTCATTTTTTTATTAAAATTTCATAATTGTTCATGGCCAAAAGGCCTATAGAAATAATATTTAAAAAAAAACTAGGATAGAAATGATAATCACTAAGAATAACGGTATGAGATTTAAATACAAGTTTCAAAATTTCTAAAGCTAGAATTGAAACTGGTCTTCCATCTCCAACATTTTGGAATCTCTCACCTTGCTCGAAACTTCTACTGACCTACAACCCTTGCAACGAATTGCAAATATGGTAAGGGCTTTCGGTATCCAATACCCAGTCAATAATATCATAAATAGAGAAATTGCAAGGAGTTATCATATAAATACCTTGCCCAGCAATAGCTTACTTCTTTCTCTGCCTGTTCGGATCCAGGGAGGCAATGTACTGAGGACGGTTCCTCTTTCAGTGCCTCCGCTTCTTGCAAAAGAAGTATTCAGCTTGACTCTTATTGGGATTGATCTTCCTAGTTTGGCCCTGCACTGATATCTCAGCCTGAACTTGCACCTTCTTTATTTTCTTCTTCTTGCTCTTCTTTCCTTTTCTAAAAGGTCGAGAACTAGAAGATGAACCTCCCACTAAGTTCACCGACTCTTTATGGAGCTGGTGATCCTTCTCAAAGTTCTGAAGTAACCCCAGTAAGCCATGGTAGTTTACTTCAGGCTTTGTCATTCTGTAATGAGTAAGGAAAGGGAGATAGGACTTTGGCAGCAAGTTAAGTATTGCATCTTTTCTAAGTTATTCATGCAAGAAAAAGCCGAGTTTGCTCAAGTGCTCTATCAGTTCGATCATATACAGTACATGATCAGTGATAAAGGCTCCATCCCGCATTCTAGTGTTGAAGATGGCGCAACTAGTCTTATGCCTCTCAACATCATCGGATGTGCCAAAAGAATCCTCCAATACTTAGAGCATTTTATTTGGATGAGCTATCTCAAACCTGTGACTGAACTAGTCACTCATCATAGCCAGCATAATATAGCACACCGTGGTTTGGTCACTAAGCCACTTTTGATAAGTGTCTTTGACTGTTCCACGTGCATTGGTAGCTAGCTCCTCAGGTGCAGGATCCGTCGGCATATATAGGATCTGTTCATGCTCTAGAACAATCTTCAACTTTCGGTACTAGCTACCAAAGTTGGGTCCCATCAACTTATCATTGTGCAACAATGATCGGAACGATAGGGAAATGGCCATGTCTGCATAAAGAAAAACCAAAACCTAATTAGTAATTGATTCATTAAACCTAAAGATTTGGACTGTAATCAAAAGGTTTCTTTCACTATTTTATTAGAATTGGTAGCCTCTACCTCTAATTCGAGAAATTATCCTAATTTCTTAGTAGATACTAGAATCCACATAGACTATACACGAGCCCAACTTTGGTTGGCCAACCCATGTACATCTAAGGGTAGGTTCATAACCAATTGTTTCTCTAAATAATTTTTAGTAATTAAATTTTGCTGCAAGCCCTGATCAGTTGGCTTTGGCCTTCTCAGAAAAGGGTCCAGTTAGGTCCAACCATTAATATGACCATACTTGGCCCATCCAACCAATGAATGATCAGGCCCAACTTTGGTTGTCCCACCTGACCATCATTTAGAAAGATGTATCCAAGAGATCATATAATGAATGATAATTTCATCAATCGATAAGCACCAAGCTTTTGGGCCTCCAATAATTATCCAATTGATGGACTCATTATCATCCACTTTAATGGAAGGCTATGACCCAGTTATGATATAACTATTTCATTTTATGGATCTAATAATTTTAGAGAATTTAATTTATAGAAGTGAGTAGGTTAGATTAACCAACTTGTCATGATCCTCCCACTAACTTCATCAAGTTAGCTTAAGGGAGATCATTAAGGCTAGTCTAGGAGCACCTAAATCAGTCAAACTGATTTACCTAGCTGACATGGGTTAGCTTAAATAGTTAAGCGAGCTAATCAAAATATAATCACACCAAGAGACCAGGTAAGTTCGATCAGTGGAAGGGTCTGCCAGGCTTGCCTTAGACACCATCAGAAATGATCAGGTAAGCGAGCCGCCAATTAAAAACCATTGGCCTGATTTACCTTAGACATCAACTAATTTAATTAGTTTCAATTAGATCAACCTAACAATACATGCTAGACCACATAGCCAAGAATCAAGTTCATCTTGGGTCTTGTTAAAGACATGGACTTGACCAACTACAACTATTGCAATTGATCTAGAGAATCCTTGACCTAATCTAAGATAATAATTAATTAGATTTAGTCAATTCTCTAATTAAGTCCATTCTTTAATCTAACCCTAGGTCTAACCCAATTGATGGACCTAATCCCCACTAATCCATTAACCCAATATGTTATGATTCATAACATAGGATCTTCATTTTACAATCCTAGAACCGAATCAAACAACTTCTTAATTCTTAATTAAATTTTGGACTGAGGGTTGGGGTTTGGCTTTTTGAAAATAATTTTTATATTTATAAAATATTTTTACAACATGAGTCGATCAACCAAGTTGCATGTTTGATTCATATTCAATATGCAAGTAACATAAACATGAATCTACTTTAGATCTAATCTAAACAGGTTCATATAATTGAAACAATTTCAATAATAATCAATCATAAATCTTTCTAGATCAAATCTAACATATTTATGAAGATTAAAATTAGATTAAAATATTTTTAATTAGATCATAAAATCTCTTAGATCTAATCTAAAATTTTATGATCAATATTTTAGATCAGAACATACTAGGATAACCTATTCACTGTAAGGGATAAACATTATAGTAGGACAACCTTATGGCTATCCGTGCAATCTAAAATATTTTATTTTTAGATCTAAAACTATTTTAAATATATTAAATTATAAATAAAGTTAGATCAAATCTAATAAATTTATGATTAGAGTCAGATCATCACGAACTAAGAGAATCCTTTTACTGGAAGGGGTAAACCTTACAGCAGGATAACCTTATGGCAGTCCATGAGATCTAATTTCTTTTTTAATTTTAAATTTAATAATTTGATTATAAATTAGATCTAGTCTAAGAAATAATCTAAATATGTACAAAAATCATATAATAATAACCTTGCTTTGATACCAATTTAAGGAATCAGATCTAGTATTTTGCAGGTAGATCTTGAAAATTTTTTTAAGATCTTACAGTGAAAGACTTAAATAAATTAAATATTTATTTAAATAAATATATAAATACCTAAATCTCAGATCTATTATATGATCAAGGTATAATATTAAATTAAAAATTAAAATCAAATAAGAAAGTAAAAGATTGATCAAATCAACCTATATCCACACTACATCAAATGCAGATATGAAGTTAATAGATCAGATCTATTACCTGAGCAAGTTAGATATTCTAACATACTGATCCGAGCTTAAGTTTGAAGTCATCAGCTGCACATATATCCGGCCTCTAGGTGTCATCCACACGAGCCTACGATCTCTGATCTAAAATTTGATGCAGGAAATCAGCACAGCATGCTAATACTGTGCTGATCCTTCTTCGACGATCGATCCAATGCTTCCTTTTTTGAAATTTAGACTCTCTAAAATATGAGAAGAAAGATGAGAGTTTAATAATCTAAGACTCTCTTAGAAAAAACTAAAAAAGAGAAGGAGAGATTGAAAATAAAATAGCCCTAGAAGAAGACCCTCTTCTTCTTCTCTTTTCTCTCACCCAGACACCTAGTTTGGTGCCTATGAAACACCCATGCCCAAGGACCCTCTTCCTCTAATTTTTGCACACCCCAAACCTCTCCCAAATCTCAATTTTTCATAAAAAAATTAGAATAAAATTCATCAAATAAATTGAGAAAAAGAAGAGTCTAAGTTAGATCAAAATGCTAGACTAGGAATATCCAAACATGGGAAGTTGTTGGGGCATCCAACTCTTGGATGCCTCCTCCACAATTATTGACGTGGACCAACAAGGGAGGGTGCACAAAGAAGGAGATTATTTTTATGGAATAAGAGAAGAATTAATTAAAAGAGGGGGCGGCACTTAAGAGAAGGTGTTTTGGTCAAATCTGATCGAGGCTCAAGATAGAAGAACTTAATCACACAGGTAGCTGCACCAAGAGGTTCGCATTCAGCTCTGATGGGTTGCCACCATATACTGCTAGGTGTCACTGGTGGATTTTGGGAGCAATTAGAATGATTTAGATGATCGATCATTCTAGCTATTCGAATCAGAAGAGTTCTGATCCATCGAAAGGAGTTTCGATGATGTCAATGATAGAGATCATGACATATCCCATTACCATACAGAACTGAACCTAACTAGGTCACACAAACAAGGGTTTGAATCTGGTGATCATCAATTGAACTGATCTAGTTCAATTGATCTGAATGAGATTCAATTAGGTTCAAGGAAATCGTGCTAGCACTCGATTGAACCTAACGTTCTTCTTTTTCTATCATAAATAAGTTGTCCTGTCTGAGCCAAAGGAGTTTGTGCTCAATCAGAGGCCTTCATATGGTCTGACTGGAGGATGTCCAAGTCAGAAAAGGTTGTCTTATTTTGTAAAATATTACCTGCCATTTTTGATCACCTACCATTTCTTGTTCTTTGACTTTGGTCAAAAGTCTATCTTTGACTGGTCAAATGTTGACCATTGACACTTTGACTTTTGACCACATGTCATGCACCTATTAGAGAGTTGGTGGGGGCCTATCCCCCTGCCAGAACCTGGCAAGGAGGAGGGCGCACGCCTAGGGTTGGAGGCGCCTAGGAGTCCTTGTTGGACAAGCACTCCACCTCCCTTTTGGATTCCAATTAGAGTTCTTCTAAGAATCCAGTTTGACTGGTCTTAGGCGCCCTCTAAGGAGGAATCCAGGGGACTCTATTCCCACCAATCAGATTTAGATCTGATTTCACAGAGGGTTGTGATTGGTTGGGAAGAAGAGGAGTTGGATCACAGTTAGTCTATAAATAAGACCCTGTACCCAACTCAAAGAGGCTAAGAGTTTCCATACGCCCCAAGGCTGCCTCTACCCTCCTTCTCCATGCTAAACCACCTTCTCCCCTTGCTCTCCACATCCAAAAGGAGTTTTGGATTTTTGTTGGTGCGATTCAAGCAAGAGAAAGGCGATCAAAAGCAAGAAGGCTGCACTGCTGCAAAGGACGACTGCTGATCTTCAAAAGGAGTTTTGAAGATCCTCCAAATCAGATCTAGATCTAATTTTTGGAGACGTGATAGAGAAGAAGAGGATCTCTAGATTCAACCTGAGTGGATATCAGTAGAGGCCAGGCGCTTGTGTGGCTAGATCCAGAACCTTCCGCTGCATACAGGATCATCAACAGGGTAATAGGATTATCCAAATCAGGTAAATTAAATTTGATTTAATTTATCCTTATTTATTTTATTTATTAAAATAATATTAATTAGATCTAAAATATTCTAGATCTAATACAGATCAAAAAGAAAATTTTTGAAATATATCTCTTGATCTGATCAGATCTGAACGAACCTAGACCAGGAAATCAGGATTTCCCTTCAACTGGTATCAGAGCCAGGTTCTAAAAATGTTTAGATATGATTTTAAATTAATTTTAATTAGAAAATAATTGATTTTAGATGTCACATGAGATGTGATCAGATCTGAAATTAGAAAAAATAAAAATTAAATGATTAGGATCTAAGATTAGAAGATATGCATGACTAGTTCTAGAATAGAATAGTTCTATAGAATAGTCTTGCATGTTTTCAATTTAATTTGATTAAACCATATTTTAGATCCATTTATTTACTATTTTTTGATATTATAATGGTTATAATAACATCTTGAAAAATAGCAAATAAAATTATTTAATTTCAAACATCATATGAGATGTGATTGATGCATGTCTAGACTAGTTGTAGAATAGTTCTACATAGTTGTCTAGATTAGGATTTATTTTGATAAGATCAATTTAAATCTAATTTTTAGATTATTATGAGATAATTTAGATATGAAAATATGCATGATTTGATACATGAGATGTATGCAAAATATGCCATGATTAGATCTACTTTGTATATGAGATATATGATATAGATCTGATACTATTTTGTAGTATTGAATGTTCCTGATTAAGGCGTTCCTCTTGGCCGTCCGGTCATAAGAACGAAGAAGGGTTTAAAGGCCCTCTCTTCCCATTCGATGGGATGTTCTTATGATGGGATTAAGTCTAGGTCAAGATCGAGTGACGATCAAGCAAGACCTAATTAGGCTCAAAGGTTAGAGTCTGGATTGTAGGCTAACCCAATTGGTTCTGACTCAACAATTTGGTGTCTAAGGTAAGTTTGGCACATACGACCGACTGGTTTTTAATTGGAAGCTACTCGACCTGAATGCATTCTTGTACGAGTTAATGGCATATTCCTTCCACCGATCTCACTTACCTGGCCATATCTGTTGACACAGTTCTGATCTGAGGTGGTCAATAATCCGAGCTAACCCATGCCACTAGGTTAGTCATAATTGTTATGACTAAGCCAAGTCTAGTTTAATGAGACCTGAATCAATTCTCCCTAAGAAAAGATTAAGTCTGAGGTCTTCCACCATTGTAGATGTGCGGGCCCTTCCCGGGGTTGATTGTTCTCGGCTGGATACAGTGGCTCAGTTGCACCGGGAAGATGCAACCATGTCTATTAGGCATTGGATGCTATGGGCTGGAGGATGAGTTGGGCTCAATATTCCGGATATGGTGAGAGACTCAATTAGAAACCTAGTCTATGCAAATGGTGGATCTGACTTAACTAAAGAGTGGATCAATATTCCAGATACGGTGAGATTCATGAATTAGAGATCAAGTTTGGGTGCACCATGATTAGAGAATCATTGAACAAGAGTTGTTCACTCATTGGCTAACCCATCACCAATAACTGTTAGGTGAGGTGATGAGTCAGTTGGTGAGACCGCACCACCCACTAGAAATCATTAATCATGGAGATTTTCGCATCTCTACAGAGGGAGTGTAGGGATCCGAGAAAATAGTGGGAGCTAATTTGTTTAAAAATAAAATCCCTAAATAAATTGGTCAAGTCAAAATTACAATATCTAACTAGAATCTTTGACTCTCTATAGGAAAATGTCTGCGTCCAACCCATTGGCACGTATCCTGGACACACATAGACTGACCGGACCCAATTATAAAGATTGGCTCAGGAACTACAAAATTATTTTGGGTTCTGAGAAGTTAACCCATGTTTTGGACCAGGACCCTCCCACCTTACCAGCCCATCCATCTGTTGAACAGAGAGCATCTCTGAAAAAATGGATAGACGAAGATAATAAGGCCAGATATTACATGTTGGGCTCGATGTCTGATGAGCTCCAGCGCCAACATGAAGATATCGGGACTGCTCGCCAAATGTTGGCTCACCTGCAGGAGATGTTTGGTGAACAGAGTCGCGCAGCCAAATATCAAGTCACGAAATGACTTTTTAAGGCTAAGATGCGTGATGGGCAGTCAGTCCAAGATCACTGTCTGACAATGATCAAGGACATGGAAGAGCTTGAGAAGCTCGGTGTGAAGTTGGACTTGGACCTGCAGAATGATATTATTCTACAATCCTTGACTGATGCATATGGGCAATTCATCATGAATTACCACATGCATAAACTTCAAAATTCCTTGGCCGAATTAATGAATATGCTGGTTACCGCTGAGCTTTCTATGAAAGGTTCTAAAGGCTCAATTCTTGCTATGGAACGAACTTCTTCCAAAAGAAAGTCTTCTAGAAAGAAAAAGAAGTCTGTGAAAAAGCAAAAGGTGGAAGGATCAAAGAAGAAGAAGGCAGAGCCAAAGAAGAAGGCCGATGTCAAAGGAAAGTGTTTCCATTGCAACAGCGACGGCCATTGGAAGCGGAACTGCCCTACTTACCTGGCCACCCTGAAGAACAAGAAGGAAGGTCCTTCTGGAGGTATGCTCGTTATTGAGTCTAACCTTACAGTTTCTTCTGCATCCAGTTGGGTGCTTGACTCTGGTTCTAGTGCTCATCTGTGCACTTCTATGCAGGGTCTTGAGGATAGCAGGAGGCTGAGGGATGGAGACATGATCCTACGTGTCGGTAATGAAGCAAGAGTTGCTGCAGTAGCCATGGGAACATACCCTCTTCGATTATCATCTGGTTTAGACTTAGTTTTGAAAGACTGTTATTTTGTGCCTACAGCTAGCAGAAATTTGATTTCTGTTTCATGCTTAGCACAAGAAGGTTATGTGATCACCTTCTTTAAGGACCATTGTAACATTCTTTATGAAAGAAATAAAATTGCAAATGGTTTCCTTATTAATGGTCTTTATCAGCTACATATTGATGTACCTATTCTAACTATCAAGCAAAACGTGAATGCCAAATGACCTAGGGATAGTCTAAATAATAGATATCTATGGCACCTGAGACTACGTCATATAGCAGAAGATAGGATAAACCCATGAAGTAGAAAAATAAATAGAAAAACCCATTAAGGTTCTTTGATCAGATCGAGGAGGTGAATACCTTAGCCGGGAATTCCTAGACTATCTAAAGGAAAATGGCATAGTCTCTCAATGGACTCCACCAGGAACACCTCAACTCAACGGGGTTTCAGAACGGAGAAATCGGACTCTATTAGATATGGTTCAATCCATGATGAGCTTCACAGACCTCCCTGATTTTCTTTGGGGACACTCATTGTTAACTTCAATCTATCTACTGAATAGGGTTTCCTCTAAAATCGTTCCTACCACACCATATGAGATATGGCACGGTAAGAAACCAAGTCTGAGTCATCTCAGAATTTGGGGTTGTCCAGCTCACGTCAAAAGACAACAAGTGGATAAGTTAGAGTTTAGGTCCTTCAGAGCTCGATTCATAGGATATCCTAAAGAGTCATTAGGATACTATTTCTACATTCCAGAAGACCACAATGTGATTGTGAGTCGACATGCCATCTTTCTCAAAAAATAGTTTATTCAAGATAGCGGCATTGGAAAACAGATCAAGCTTGATGAGAAAGTCTCACAAGTGGAACGAGCTAAGGACCAATTGGAACCAAATCAATTTGAGCCAATAAGAATACTACCTCTTCCACCTCGTAGATCGGAAAGAGTTTTCCCGTCCTCCTGAAAGATACTTAGGTATTATTTCAGAGGAAGTAGAGGAAATGTTCCTCGTAGGTAATGGTGCTCATGGTGATGATCCCAAAACCTACAACGAGGCGATATCAGATATCGACTCTGAGAAATGGCTAGAGGCAATGCAGTCAGAAATTGACTCGATGCACTCAAACCAAGTCTGGACCTTGGTAGATCCACCAGAAGGTATAGTACCTATTGGGTGTAAATGGATCTTCAAGAGAAAGATTGGTGCAGATGGGAATGTGGAGACATTCAAGGCTAGACTAGTGGCAAAAGGTTATAGTCAACGTGAAGGCATTGACTATCAGGATACCTTTTCTCCAGTGGCTATGCTAAAATCCATCCGCACATTGCTTGTCGTTGCAGCCTATTTCGATTATGAAATATGGCAAATGGACGTGAAAACGGCATTCCTAAATGGATATCTTGAGGAAGATATCTATATGGAACAGCCGCTAGGTTTCACATCCAGTGATACTGATCACAAGGTTTGCAAGCTGCAAAGGTCCATATATGGACTTAAGCAAGCATCTCGGAGCTGGAACACTCATTTCAATGATGTGATCAAAAAGTTTGGTTTCATCAAAAATGAAGAGGAACCGTGTGTTTTCAAAAAGGTCAGTGGGAGCGCTGTTGTCTTCCTCGTATTGTACGTGGATGACATCCTCCTTATTGGGAATGATATTCCCATGTTGACGACAGTCAAAATATGGTTGTCCAAGGAATTCTCCATGAAAGACCTAGGTGAAGCATCCTTTATTCTAGGAATTAAGGTCTATAGGGATAGACCGAATAGGATGCTAGGACTTTCACAGAAGATGTACATAGAGAAAGTACTTAAGAGGTTTAGTATGGAAAACTCTAAGAGGGGATTAATACCCTTCAGACATGGTATTCATCTTTCCAAGAAGATGTGCCCTAGCACACCTGAGGAAATAGAACGCATGAGCAAGATCCCTTATGCTTCTGCAATAGGGAGCCTCATGTATGCCATGCTATGTACACGACCTGATATAGCCCATGCTGTGAGTGTCACAAGCAGATATCAGTCAAATCCAGGTGAAGAACACTGGACTTCTGTGAAATGTATCCTTAAGTACTTGAGAAGAACTAAGGATATGATGTTGGTCTTTGGTAATGGAGAACTCCAAGTCCAGGGATACACAGACTCAGATTTCATGTCTGATATAGATGATCGAAAGTCGACATCTGGCAGTCTGTTTGTGTGCAATGGTGGTGCTGTCAGCTGGAAGAGTTCCAAGCAAATCGTGATAGCAGATTCCACCATGGAAGCAGAATATATCGCTGCATCAGAGGCTGCGAAGGAAGCATTCTGGTACAAGAAGTTTGCTGCAGAAATCAAAGTAATGCCATCAGATGCCATTCCTCTATACTGCGACAACAATGGTGCCATAGCCCTTGCTAAGGAGCCGAGGTCTCACCAAAAATCCAAGCATATTGAGCGGCGATACCACCTCATCCGCGATTACCTCGAGAAGGGTTACGTCGAGGTCAAGAGAGTCGAACTCCGCAGATAATGTGGCAGACCCACTTACAAAGCCGTTGGGCCAGCAGAAGATCGAAGCCCACCTTGAGAAGATGGGACTTAGACTTGTAGCCAATTGGCTTTAGGACAAGTGGGAGATTGTTAGATATATGTGCCCTAGAAGCCAGAATTGGCTGACACTTGTAATACACTTCTAGGGGCAAAATTATAATTTTGACTATAATCAATAAATGGGTTATTTTCTATCACATATGTGTATTTAGTGTCTGTGATACATCCTTTGAGTTAATGGTAATGATAATTCATATTTTCAAGAGTTGAAAATTTAAGACATGAATAATCATTATTAACTCATAAAATGCTCCCGACCATAGGATCATCACGAGGATGGTGATTGATCCGGAAGGTTGGTGTACAATCGCTTCTCTTTAGTAGATGAGTCTTGAGTCTACGGTGTGGAGACACCGGAGCGAGAGTACAGGTACTCGTTAGAGAACGAGGGCACTGAGCGTGACCACCTCGAGTAGTCATTAGGGAGTCTACCTTCTCGTCAATGACTGACTCGATGCTGCAGTAGTGTGTCTGGTTCTTTGACCTGAGATGCATCGGCAGTTCACCTTGAGGGTGTTATAGTTTGACTACACCATTACTCGGTCTCCTAGCCATATGGAACCCTGAGGTGTATGTTGGCTATAGCATGTTCATTGTAGGAACTGGATTGCATCAAGATGGAATCTATCTACCTCGGTGGTAGAGGAGCAGCCCTATGATGATCATGAGAATCAAGTCCAGAAGCCCATGGCCATGGCAGAGTGAAATAATAGAAAGAGTTTCTATTTAGATTTTCACATTGGACTCGAATCGAATGATTACATCATATGACAGAGACTAGGGTTTGACGAGTTCACCTTAACCCTAATCTGATCGGGGCTCAAGATAGAAGAACTTAATCACACAGGTAGCTGCACCAAGAGGTTCGCATTCAGCTCTGATGGGTTGCCACCATATACTGCTAGGTGTCACTGGTGGATTTTGGGAGCAATTAGAATGATTTAGATGATCGATCATTCTAGCTGTTCGAATCAGAAGAGTTCTGATCCATCGAAAGGAGTTTCGATGATGTCGATGATAGAGATCATGACATATCCCATTACCATACAGAACTGAACCTAACTGGGTCACACAAACAAGGGTTTGAATCTGGTGATCATCAATTGAACTGATCTAGTTCAATTGATCTGAATGAGATTCAATTAGGTTCAAGGAAATCGTGCTAGCACTCGATTGAACCTAACGTTCTTCTTTTACTATCATAAATAAGTTGTCCTGACTGAGCCAAAGGAGTTTGTGCTCAATCAGAGGCCTTGATATGGTCTGACTGGAGGTTGTCCAAGTCAGAATAGGTTGTCTTATTTGTAAGACATTACCTGCCATTTTTGGTCACCTGCCATTTCTTGTTCTTTGACTTTGGTCAAAAGTCTACCTTTGACTGGTCAAACGTTGACCATTGACACTTTGACTTTTGACCACATGTCATGCACCTATTGGAGAGCTGGTGGGGGCCTGTCCCCCTGCCAGAACCTGGCAAGGAGAAGGGCGCACGCCAAGGGTAGGCGTGAGCCCAAGTAGGAGGCGCCTAGGAGTCCTTGTTGGACAAGGACTCCACCTCCCTTTTGGATTCCAATCAGAGTTCTACTAAGAATCCAGTTTGACTGGTCTTAGGCACCCTCTAAGGAGGAATCCAGGGGTCTCTATTCCAACCAATCAGATTTAGATCTGATTTCACAAAGGGTTGTGATTGGTTGAGAGGAAGAGGAGTTGGATCACAAGTTAGGTCTATAAATAAGACCCTGCGCCCAACTCCTAAAGAGGCTAATGAGTTTCCATACGCCCCAAGGCTGCCTCTCCCCTCCTTCTCCATGCCATAACCACCTTCTCCCCTTGCTCTCCACGTCCAAAAGGAGTTTTGGATTTTTGGTTGGTGCGATTCAGATCAAGGAAAGGCGATCAAAAGCAAGAAGGCTGCGCTGCTGCAAAGGACGACTGCAGATCTTCAAAAGAGTTTTGAAGATCCTCCAGATCAGATCCAGATCTGATTTTTGGAGATGTGATAGAGAAGAAGAGGATCTCCAGATTCAGCCCAAGTAGATACCAGTAGAGGCCAAGCGCTTGCGTGGCTAGATCCAGAACCTTCCGCTGCATACAGGATCATCAACAGGATAATAGGATTACCCAAATTAGGTAAATTAAATTTGATTTAATTTATTCTTATTTATTTTATTTATTAAAATAATATTAATTAGATCTGAAATATTCTAGATCTGATATAGATTAAAGAGAAAATTTTTGAAATATATCTCTTGATCTGATCAGATCTGAACGAACCTGGATCGAAAAATCAGGATTTCCCTTCACACATTATATTTCAAAATATCAAATCCATCTGATGGATTATCTTGGCTAAGATTTTGCTATATTGAAATATCGTGATACATTCTTCTCCAACTCTTGGAGTGATCAATTTCATCTTGATCACACTCTGACTTTGCAAGTACTTGACTGTGCCCAGAAGCCTTCCATTGCTGAATTAGAAATTCAGTTAGTCCAGTATCAAAGCATAGTGAGTTGCTTGCAAGTCACTGAGGTGATCTCAGATCTAAGGGATACTTATATCTATATTCCATCAGAGACATTCTTGACAATAGAATCCTCTGAAGTTGGCCACGTTCAATGATAATGTACCCATACATCTCACCTGTATACCATACCAGTGTCTCCATACTTCTTGATTAAGAGGACAATCAACCTATATGGCATATAGCGACCTTGCTCGATATACGCTGTTGTCCTAAATAATAGCCTATCATTTGGTCGTGAATAAATTTAAGGACTAATCGATAAATCCTCTCTTTATCAAAACCAAACAGTCCTAAGGACTTCATCATAATAATGGAGTTCATTAGAAGATATAAACTTATGATGAAAAAGATGTCAAACTATTTTTATTAATTAATAAATTAATTATAATTATAAAATAGTTCAACCGTCAATAGGCTGATGATTGACTTTGGAACATAATTTCTAACACAGACTTTTCTTTCAGTCGGACTTCTCCACCAGTCAAACTCCTACTAGACTTCTTCACCAATAAAACTCCTTCCAAACTTCTTCTTTAGCCAGACTTCTCCACCAGTCGAACTCCTTCTGGATTTCTCCTTCCGTCGAACTCCTTCCGACCGTTTAGAAGGATCTCAACACCAACTCTCAATATGGCGAATAACGATCCACGCACAACTGATCTCGAGAACCTCTGAGCTCCTCTAAAATAATGTCAGTAAGACATGCTCCATCACCTACAGCCAACCCATCTAAACTCTAGCTGGCACATCACAACAACAGACACAACCCTCTGTAACAAACTCCATGTGGCCCTGAATGGCCCACTACTAGACGGTTATGGCTGTCATTATCAGTTTGTTATAGGCTCCACCCATATAAGAGAACCTTCATATATGCTTTCGCCCAGAAGCTCTCTTTTTCTTCTCGACACTCTACTACTTTTTCTATTGAGCATTCCATTTCTATTGGCTGGAAGAGCTGACTTGACCATCGAAGGATCCTACTGAAGCCACCCCTCCTTCGATTTGGACCTCTCTTGCAGGTCCTGGTGGCGACCTCAGCTTCTCCAGCTCTAGTCAGTTCCAGCGTAAACCAGATTCTGTACTAACAGTCCAGTACTTGTGAAGTCGGTGTGTGAGTCAAGATGGGATTGACCACTCCTGGTTTAAGGAGATGTATTCCATTTGATTTTAATTTAGCAAAATCTTAGCTAGAATAGCCCTTGTGAGGAGTCATAGGACTGATTGCATTGAGATACATTATGGATGTACTTTTCAAAGTTGATAGTTTAACTCTTAGTCATCCTAAACATGAAGGTCAAAGGGATGAATTATATAGTAACCATATTCTAGTAGGTTCTGAATATTGTGTTATGACTATTTGACCTATCTAGATATCAAGTACCATTGCTAGATGGTTACATTGATTGATACAAAATTGGTTGCTGTGCTACCAGCTTAGGTTCGAACCTATGGGGTCATACATGAAGAAAAAACCTAGGATTTCTAGCATGTATTTTGAAATTTTTCAAAATTAGAATAGTGATAGCTATAGATTAATCTAATTAATCTATAAAATATGCAAATCAATCTTAGATTTAGGATCTAATGATATGATTAAAACATGCATATAAATATAACAAAAGAATAAAATATAAAATAATGATATTGATCATATCAACATCAAATAAGAAAAGCTAGATTTGATCTAGTCTGCAATTGAGATCAAATCTCATTAGTTTTTTCATGAATTTGGATATCCACTTTCTAATCTGAGGTTGAGAATATCGCTTTGAGTTGAACATGCATTTAGCCTCTATGAGAAGTCCACATGAAGTCCCGATCATGATTCGAACTCTAGCAATCTAGAAATCAGCATAGTGTGTTAGCACTGCGCTGATCTTTCATCGACGGTTGATACTGAATCTCCTTCTTCAGTTGATTTGAACTCTTTAAGAATCAAAGGAAGAGAAGGAAGGATCTAGTAGAAGCCTTCTTTCCGTGTTCTCTCAAAAATTGGAGGAAGAAAATCTGAAATAAAAACCAAAGAGAAGACCCTTCTTCTCTAGGCCCTTTCCTCTCATCTAGGCATAATAATTTATGCCTTTACTAAATCCCATGCCCTCAACTCTAATATGCCCAGGGTCTCCATGCCCAAGCCCTCTTTCTTAGATCTAAAAATTCTCAAAATTTCATAGCTTAACTTTCTTTAAATAGAGAGTTAGAGAAGAGTCCATGTCTAGGTCAAATACCTAGATAGAGAGTCCAAATAGAACAAGGATTGGGGTGCCCAACTCTTGGGTGCCTCCTTAAACTCTTTTGGCATGAATTCTAGATATGTGGTGTATAATTAAATCCTCTTTCTCCTAGAAAAATTTCAAAAAAGAAATAGATTAATTGGCACCATAATGGATAAGAGTTATGGGTTTATCCAAACTCTATCAAATAGAGTCTAGATCATTACTACTTAGTTTTGATCAAATCCAAAACCACAAACCATCTAAGAGGGATATGGGGGCAAGGATCATCATAGAACATTTCTAGAAGTCAGATTTTCCATAAAAAAGTCCATGAAAAGGGTGTGGAGAAAGGGAAGGTGGCATAAGGGAGGAGTCCTAGTCTAACTAGGACTTCATGCTTTGACTAATCAAACCAAATCTTTAGCCCAATTAAAATAGATCTTGATGAGACCTAGTTAATGGTATTTCTAACCCAATTAGAAATCAAATCAAATTAAATTAAATTAAATTAAATTTTTAATTAAATTAGAAATTAGGTGTACTCAAGTTCTAGTTCAATTGAAAATTATTCTCCCTTACAACTGGTTTATCCAATAAACTAATTGAACTTGATTCAGTCAAGTCCAAACCAAATCTAATTGAATTACATTCAATTAGACTTGATCTCAGCCTGATTGTTGAATCAAATTAAGTTAATTAGTAATCTGATTGCTAATCGATCCTCCTATAATATTTGCACTAGGTTAAACATCAATCGTATTGAATTTTTAATCCTAAAATGATTTTTAATTGTTGATCAACCATCCGATCAGATCGAGACCTCTAATGTGTGTGACCCTATAGGTTTGAACCTAAGCCACTAGTATAGAAATAAATTTTTATACCAATCGAATTGATTATCTAATAATGGTACCCAACGATTGGATAGGTCGAATGTATAAAGCAATACTTTTAAAATCCATATGGATATGGTTTCTGTATAATTCATCTCCTTGACTACAAATTCTCATAGGACACTCAGGGTTTAACTATCAACCTTGAATAAGTCATCCATATTATATTTCAAAATATCAAATATATTTCATGGATTATCCTAGCCAAGATTTTGCTAAACTGAAATATAGTGATGCATTATCTCCAAACTCTTGGTGTGGTCAAGCCTATCTTGATCACTTACCGACTTTACAAGTACTTGATTATGCCTAGAAATCTTCTATCATTGAATTAAAAATTCAGATAGTCCGACATCAAAGCACAATAAGTTGCTTGTAAACCACCATGGTGATCTCAGGTCCAAGGGATACTTATACCCATATCCCATCAGAGCAATTCTTGATAGTAGAATGCTCTGGAGTTGGTCATGTTCAGTGATGATGTACCCTTACAGCTCACCTATATACCATATCAGTGTCTCCACACTATTTGGTTAATAGGACAACTAACTTATATGGCACACAACAACCTATACTCAATAAATGTTATTATCTTGATTAACAATATATCATTTGGTCATGAACAATTTTAAGGACTAATCGATAAATCCTCTCTTTATTGAATCTAAATAGTCCTAAGAATTTAATCACAACATAGAGGTCATTAGAAAATATAGATTTATGATGAAAAATGCTAGAATAAATATTTTATTCATTAATAAATTATTTATATTTATAAAATAGCACAACCATCAATAGACTGATGGTTGACTTTGGGACACATTTTCCAACAACTTTTACTTATCCTAAAATCACTCAGTACAGTATCTAATACACATCTTTGACTTATGATTGTCGAACTTTTTTACTGCCAAGGTTTTAGTGAGGGGATCGATCAGGTTCTTCTTTTCGTCGATCTTCTGAAGATCGACATCACCTCGATCCACAGTCTTTCGAACTAGGTTGTAGCAACACAATATGTACTTCATCCACTGGTATGCCTTTGGTTTCTTCGTTTGAGCAATTGCTCTAGTACTGTCATAGTATAGCAAGACTAGACCATCTTGAGAGGATGCTACTCCGAGCTCGATGATGAACTTTCTCAATCACATAGCTTTCTTCACAGCATCAGATGCCATGACGTACTCCATCTCACATATTGAGTCTACCACAGTATGCTACTTGAAACTCTTTCAATAGATGGTTCCATCATTCAGGATAAAGATATAACCTGATACACTCTTGCTATTATCATGGTTAGATTGAAAGCTGGAGTTTGTAAACTCTATAAGTTTTAGATTTGACTTACCATAGATCAACCACTAGTCCTTAGCATTTCTTCAAATACTTAAGGATGGTTTTCACCACCTTCCAATGGTTCTCTCCTAGATCAAATTAGTATCTACTCACTACTCCTAGTGAGTATGCCATATTTGGTCTCGTACATGTCATGGCATACATGATAGATCCTATTATCGAAGCATATGAGATTCTACTCATATGCTTTCTCTCCTCAAGAGTTGTCGGACAATCCTTTCTAGAGAGGGTAATTCCATGGCCTATTACAAGATAGCACATTTTAGAATTCTCCATGCTGAACCTCTTCAGCACAGTATCTATGTACATGGACTAGGATAATCCAAGCATCATCTTAGATCTATCTCTATAGATCTTCATCGTTAGGATGTAGGATGCTTCACCCAAGTCTTTCATGGAAAATTGAGATGATGGCCATACCTTTATTTCATACAGTGCAGGGATGTCATTCCCAATTAAGAGAATTTTATCCCCATATGGAATAAGAAATACCATTATCGAATCATTTGCCTACTTGTATATGCAGGGCTCTTCTCATTCTTAATGAAGCTATATGTTTTGATCATCTTATCAAAACACATGTTACAACTTTGAGATGCCTACTTTAATCTATAAATGAATTTCTAAAGCTTGCACACTTTGGACTTGTCTGTGGATGTGAATCCCTCGGATTGTATCATATACACCTCCTCAGTCATCTCTCCATTAAGAAAAGCTATCTTCATATCTATCTACCAGATCTCATAATCCAGATGGATAGCAATCACAAGTATAATTCAAATAGATTTGAGCATTACCATAGAGAAGAACGTCTCATTATAGTCAATACCATAATGTTGATGATATTCCTTGGCAACCAGGCAGGTTTTATAGATCTCCATCTTCTCGTTTGCATCCCTTTTTCTTTTAAAGACCCATTTACACCTAATGGATTTAACCTCTTTAGGTGGGTCAACTAATATCCACACATCATTGATCTTGATGGACTCCATCTTGGATTCATCGCCTCAGCCATTTCTCGGAATCAGGTCTCTATATTGCATCTATGTAGATGATTGGATTCTCATCATTCTCATTAAGTTTGATGGGATCACTATCCCGGATCAAGAAATTATAATATCTATCTGGCTAATGTAGTACTCTACCGAATCATCTTAATGGTATAGGTACACTAGGCTCTAGATTTGATCTAATCAAATCCGGTTTTGGTTCAGCTAACTATGTCAGTTTTTCTATCTGTTGAACTTTCTCAAGTTCAATCTTAGAGGCAATAGTTTCTTCACTAAGAAACTTCTTTTCTAAAAAGATTGTCTTACGGCTGACAAATACTTTTTGTTCATTAGCATGGTAGAAGTAATATCCTTTGATCTCTTTTGGATAACCTATAAATGTGCACTTGTCAGACTTAGGTCCAAGTTTTTCTATCATTAAATATTTGCCATAAGTCGGGCACCCCTAGATCCTAAAGTGTGAAAGTACTAGCTTACACCCTATCCATATCTCATATGGAGTTTTATCTACAGACTTACTCGAAACTCTATTTAGAAGATAGCAAGCCAATTCAAGTGCATATCTCTAGAAAAATATTGGCAAGCTGGCAAAATCTATTATGGATTGGACCATGTCTAATAGAGTTCGCTTTCTTTTTTCAGACACACCATTATGCTGTGGTGTCCTTGAAGGAGTCCATTGGAAGAGAATCTCATTCTCTCCTAGATATATGAGAAACTCATCGAAAAGGTATTCACCTTCTTAGTCAGATCGAAGAGTTTTAATACACTTTCTAGTTTATTTTTCTACTTTACTTTAGAATCATTTGAAAATTTCAAATGAATCTAACTTGTGTTTTATCAATAGACATTCCCATACCTGAATCGGTTGTCTATGAAAGTGATGAAGTAGAAATATCCACCTCTAGTACTTGTACTCATGGGTCCAAATATATCACTATGTATTAGACCTAAGAGCTTAGTGGCTCTTTCACCTTTTCTAGTAAAAGATGATTTTGTTATTTTTTCAAGAAGACAAGACTCATAGGTTGAAAGTGATTCACAATCATTAACTTTAAGGATTTCCTCTTGAGTTGACCTATTTATCCTATTCTTGTTGATGTGACCTAGCCTACAGTACTATAAATAGATATTAGACACATCATCTAATTTAGGATGCTTGCCTATAGAGTAGACTACATTAACAAGTTATGATATTTTATAGATATCATTGTTCAAATATCCAGAAAAGATAGTAACACCATTCAAAATAATAGCACAAAATTCTTTCTTTATTGAAATTTCATAATTATTTTTGGCCAAAAGGCCTATAAAAATGATATTCAATAAGAAACTAGAATAATCACTAAGAATAATAGAATGAGACTCAAATACAAGTTTCATGTTCCTTAATGCTAGAATTGAAACTTGTCTTCTATCTTCAACGTTTAGAAATCTTTTACCTATAGGAAATCGAGCAGAATTCAAGCATGCATTTTCGAAACTTTTTTGAATTAAATATGAATGAAAGCAAAAGTTAATCAAATATTAATCTTCTACATGCAATGATTAGATCATTAAACCCTACTCTAGGATCTAGACATGCTAATATGTTATAGAAAATTTAAATGCAATCGATTAGTAAATCGCATTTGCTGATCGACATGTGTTCAAAACACAATACCTGTGCATGGGTAGATGATCTCCATGATCTAAATCTATAGGAGGAAGTACACGACATTATGTTATAGCAACACACTTGTTCGACCTCTACGATGAGTCCACATGGAGCTCCTGATCCCGATAAGCTCCACTAGAGTGCTAACTCCTCACTAGGGCCTTCGACGGCTAATCCTTGTCAATCCAATGAATGATTTGCTTTCGAATCTCTCAAATACTCCAGAAGGCCAGATGGTGATCTTTGGAGGATGATGAGGTAGTGCAAAAAGTATGGTGGCGATCTGATGCTCACAGCACTCGATCACTCCACCCGAACCCAAAGTCCCAACTCTAGAGTTTCACACACCCAGAAAACCCTAACGATCGAAAATAGTCTCACGCCCCCTCCCTTTTGAATTTTTTTATGAAATAAATTTTTACAGGTAGAAAGACTCTCCCTTGCTGAACACGTACTCTAAAAACATTTTTTATATGGATGATTAAAGAGAAAAAAAATAGACAAGGCATGAGGAATGGATGGACTTGCACAGGACAATTCCTTTCTCACTTCTCAAACTTTTCCATGCACTTGACTTCCACCCCTTCTCAATTTTTTCTCTCTCTTAGAAACCCCTCAAAAGCCCTTACCTCCGTGCATGCCCATAAAATCCCCCCTTTTATTGGCATGATTTCAATGGGATAATGCATGAAGGATGAGGTTAGGAGGTTGAACTTGTTTCAACCTCCAAAGAGAATTTGAATTCAAAATGGAGTCTTATCCATTTCCAACACCTCATCTAAGTGGGTGACGAGTAGAAGGACTCTCCTTCAGCTCACCCTCACTTAGAACTCTCCCAAAAAAAATGTGACAAATGTATGGCAACGTGGGGAATGGATAAGGTAGGTGGTTGAACTTGTTTCAACCAATTAAAGTTTAATTCAAATAAAACTTCTTCTTATCCTTTTTCAACACCCACTCCCAAGAGTTTGACACATAGAAGAACTCTCCTTCTGTGCACCCACACTCGTGAAAAATAAAAATGTGTGCGATGAATGAAGGGAGGCATGGAGAAAAAGATAAGGATGAGAGGTGATTCCAACAAAACTAGTTGAATTCAAAATTCAACTAGGTTTGAACTAGTCCAATGCTTGGACTAGGTCAAATGTAGATAAGATAGGAGGTGCAGAAACCATCATGGCATGAGAAACTCTCATGCAAAATCTAAAATTGCATGAGAGAGTGGGCATGGACAATGTAGGGTGGCATAGAAAGAAGTAATTCAAATTTTAAAACTCATTTGACTTGGTCCAAATTGGTTTCAACCAAACCAATTTATCTGGACCCAATTAGATTAGATTAAATCCAACCAAATTAGGCTTAACCCAACTCAATAAAAATTTAATCAAATTAAAAATTAATTAGATCCAGATCCTGATCAAATCAGGATTGAATCTCCCATAGCAATTCGGTCATCTCATGACCTGATCGGGTCAAACCCAAGCTAATCAAATTCAATCAGATTTGATTGAATCCTCATCGCTCCATCAAATTAAGCTGATCAATAATCAAATTACTGATTAATCCTCTAACAAATATAGAGTTTCAATCGAGTCGATGTCTGGGCAATAGAGTCCCATCTACATGAAACTCTTAAAGAGTCTCAAACCAGTGGGACTCTTGAACTCAGTATCCTAAATGAATGAAACTCATGATCATAGAGTTTCAGACTAGTAGAACTCTTGATCAAAGAGTTTAGTTAAGTAGAACTTAGAGTCTCAGTCTAGTGAGATCCATAAAGATAGAGTTTCACTCCAGTGCGACTCCTGACCATAGAGTTTCAGTCCAATGAGACTCTTGATCAGAGAGTCCTAGTCCAGTGAAATTCTTGACCATAGAGTCTCAAACCATTGAAACTCTTGATTAGTCATCAGATCAGGTAGAAACTCCTATTGTGATCCTAAGCTGGTAGCACAAGAACTAATTTTCTATATCAATCGATGTGATCATCTAGCAATGGTACTCGACGTCTGGATAGGTCGAATAGTCGCAATGGAACATCGACGAACCTATGGCATATGGTTATCGTATAATTCATCACCTTGATCTTAATGCTCAAAAGATGACCTAGGGTTTAACTATCGATCCTGAAAATCATCTATAGTGTACTTCAAAATTTAGTGTTCATTGAATGAACCACCCCAGTCGAGGTTTGCTAAATTGAAATATAATGATACACTTGCTCCAACACTTGGAGGGGTCAATCCCATCTTGACTCACACACCAACTTTATAAGTACTTGACTGCATCCAGTAGCCTTTCATCACTGAATTAGAAATTTAGATAGTTCGGTACCTAAGTACAATGAGTTGCCTATAAGCCACTATGGTGATCTCAGGTCTAAGGGATACTTATACCCATATCTTTTGTAAGCAACTCTTGATAGTAAAGAGCTCTATAGTTGGATCACATTCAGTAAAATGTACCCGTACACTTCACCTGCATGTCATACCAGTACTTCATACTCCTTGGTTAAGAGGACAACCAATATATACTGTATACAATGACCTACACTCAATATGTTGTTGTCCTAGGTAACAACGTGTCATTTGATCGCAAACAAGTTTAAGGACTAAATGATAAATCCTCCTTTGTCGAGTCTAAATAGTCCTATGGACTTCATCACAGAAGAGTTCATTATAGGAAGATGCACAAAAGTGATGAAAAGCTAGAATAATTATTTTATTCATTAAAAATTTAAGTATATTTTTATAATTAACTCAACCATCTATAACCTAGATGCTTAGCTTTAAGATATATTTCCCAACAACTCCCACTTAGACTATGCCATTCAGAACAGTATCGTATACCCATCTTTCATTTGTGATTGTGGAACTCTTTGATTTTGAGGGCTTTAATAAAGGTCACATTCTTCTTTCCATCGATCTTCTGAAGGTCGATGTCATCTCACTCCACAATCTATCGAACAAGATGGTAGTGATGCAGAATATGCTTGGTGCACTGATGTGCCTTTGGTACCTTCACTTGAGCTATGGCTCCAGTGCTGTCATAGTAAAGCAGAACTAGACCATCTAAGGAGAGTGCCACTCCCAGCTTGTCGATAAATTTTCATAGCCACATAGCTTCCTTCACAGCATCAGATATCATGACATACTCTGCCTTGCACACAGAATCAGCCATAGTATGCTGCTTGAAACTTTTTCAGTAGATCGCTCCTCCATTCAGGATAAACACATAACCTGATACACTCTTACTATCATCATGATCTGACTAAAAACTAAAATCAGTATATTCCATAAGTTTCATCATTTATTCCATCATTTATTCCATTAGGATAAATGAGCCACTAGTTCTTAGTATTTTTTAAATACTTTAGGATTGTCTTTACAACCTTCCAATGATTCTCATCCAAATCATACTGGTATCTACTCACTATCCCTAATGAGTATGCCATATCTGATCTCATACACGTCATGGCATACATAATAGAACCCACTGTCAAAGTATATGGAATCCTACTCATACGCTCTTTCTCTTGAGGAGTTGTCGGACAATCTCTCTTTGAGAGAGTAATTTCATGGCCTATTGGGAAATAGCCCTTTTTGGAATTTGCCATCCTAAACCACTTCAGCATGGTATCGATGTACATGGACTGGAACAATCCTAGCAACTTTTAAGATCTATCTCTATAGATCTTCATTCCTAGGATGTAGGATGCTTCTCCCAAGACCTTCATGGAGAATTAAGATAATAGCCATGAAGGAAAATCTAGGTTTTCTTGCTACAGGATGCATCTGATCGGATTAGATTTGTAGCAGAATAATTTAAAAATTTTTCATAATTTGATCAGATCTGAGAGTTCTCAGATCTAATTAGATTGATCTAAAATTTATAAATATAATAAAATAAAAATAGTGATATCTAATATCACCTGATTGGGTAAATCATTTATCCATTGAGATGATCTGATGACTGATCCAAGGTACTGATTAAGCCGTGCACGCACCCAACCTCTACCAGTATCTACTCAAGTCAGATCTAAAAGTCTCCTCATTCTAGATCTGATCTCAAAAGATCAAATCTGAAATCAATCATGGATGCTTTTGAACAGATCTTTGATGGCAACACCTTCGTCTCTCGATGCGGGAACTAGTCGCGTAGCTTTGCAGGAACAAAGGCCAACACTTGATCTCTGATTTTTTGCCCACTCCTTAGGCATGGAAGAGGAAGAGGAGATCTAGAATATGAGGTGTGGAGGTGGAGATTTTGGCAGGGCTTCGTCATAGAGAAATTTCTATGCACAACAGCTTGTGCAGGGCCCTTCAAATAGACCAAAGGAAGAGTCCCTTTGCATGTGACTTTGACCAAGTCCAAGATAACATGTAGAAAGACTCTACATTGATCTCCACACCCCACACCTAAATTCTCTTTATTTTTGTCACATAAAACTCAAGGAAAAGGTGGCATGGAGATGGGATAAGAAGAGTAGATGGTGCAAGGCTCTTATTTTCCGAGAGTTTGATCCAAATCAAACTTCTTTGACCCAATCAAAATAATTTGAATGGGGTGAACACTTAGAGGAATGCATGCCTTCTCCCCTTTGCACGTAATGCCTAAGGTGCATGCCCCAAGAAAATCTCCAAGGGGTGCATGCCTCCTATCCTTTAATTCCTACAAATCAGGTCAACTCTTGACCCTTGTCCTATTTTCATCTTATAGGATTTAGGACAAAACCCTTTTTAAATCCCATTCAATAGATTTCAGACAAGTCCTCATCAAGTTAAAACAAGTCTTGATCAGGTCAGGACTACATCCAGTCAGATCAAGAAAAATCCATCCAGAATTTTTGGGAGAGGCTTGTCCAAATTTTATGTCATAATTTTAGGATGAGCCCTAATCTAGCAAAGACAATCCATATCTTGTTCCCATCTTATGAGATTTAGGACAAGCCTTGATCAGGCCAGAATAAGGTCAAGTTAGATCAAGACAAATCCCTACAAAGTTTCTGGATGAGCCTTATCCAAATAGTTTTAGAAATTAGCAGGTCTTGTCCTGTTTCCATTCGATGGATTAGGACAAGCCTAGATCAGGTTATGACAATACTTTTCTGATCTAGACAAGTTTCAGTCAGACTAGAATAGAGTTTTTGAATGAGTCAAATCCAATTTGGCTTCGTCGAGATGAACTAGAAAGATGACAGAAGAAGAATATTAGGTTCACTTTAAACTCAAGACACATCTATCTTAAAAAGTGATCGTACATCGATTTCTGAATCGATCACCATCCTCGTAATGATCCTACAATCGAACATAGTTTATGAGTTAATTATAATAACACATACCTTAAATTCTCAACTCTTCAGAATATGTGTTATCAGGCCTGTTAACTTAATGGATGTATCACAGACACTTAAATACACAATGTGATAGAATAAATAACCCATTTATTAATTTTAAATCAAAATTATGAAAATGCTCCTAGAAAGTATTTTACAAGTGTCGAACAATCTGGCTTTTAGGACACACATCTAACAAACTCCCACTTGATCTAAAGCCAATTGACTATAAATCTAAGTTTCATCTTCTCAAGATGGGCTTTAATCTTCTGCTAGCCTAAAGGATTTGTTAGTGGATCAACCACATTATCTGCAGTGTTTACTCTCTTAACCTCAATGTGTTCCTTCTCAAGATAATCATGGATGAGGTGGAATCGTCTTCTTGGTACTCTTTCAACTTATAGTACCATCATTACACAAAAATAAACTTTCAAATATCGACTTTTGATCATCTATATCAGACATAAAATCTGAGTCTACATACCCCTGGATCTAGAGTTTACCATGCTGAACCTCTTCAGCACTTCCTCTATGTGAGAGACCCAACATCCTCTTCAGTATATCGCTATAGACCTAAAATGAAGGATGCTTTATCTAGATTTTTCAGAGAAAATTTCTTGGATAACTATACTTTGACCTATGTCAGTATGAAAATATCATTATCAATCAAAAGGATATCATCAACATACAATATGAGGAAGACAATAGATCTCCCACTGACCTTCTTAAACATACTTGATTTCTCCTCATTCTTGATGAAAACAAATGATTTGATTACATCAAACATTCCAACTCTGAGATGCTTGCTTGAGTCTATAGATGGACCCTTGCAACTTGCAGACCTTTGTGATCACCATCACTAGATGTGAAAATAAATGGCTGTTCCGTATAAATATCTTTCTTAAGATATCCATTTATGAACTCCATTATCACATCCATCTGCCATATTTCATAATTGAAATATACCGTAATAGCAAGCAATGTGCGGGTGGATGGCCACTGATGAGAAGGTATCCTAATATCCTTTTGCCACTAGCCAAGCCTTGAATGTCTCTACATTCCATTTGCACCTATCTTTCTCTTGAAGATCCATTTTCATCCAATAGGTACTATACCTTCAGGTGGATCTACCAAGATCTAGGTTTGGTTCAATCACATCAAGTCAATCTTTGACTTCATTGCCTCTAACTAATTCTCGGAGTCGATATCTAATATCGGCTCATCATAGGATCTGGGATCATCACCATGAACCCCATTTTCTATAAGGAACATTTTTTCTACATCCACTAAAATAGTACCTATATACTTTTAGAAGGACAGAAAATCCTATTTGACCTACGAGGTGAAGGAGGTAGTGAGTTATGGATCGGCTCAGACTAATTAGGTTCCTTAGGTTCTTTGGCTCATTGCTCTTTGGAGACTTTCTCCATGAGCCTAATCTATCTTTTGATGCTATTATCTTGAGCAAACTATTTTTTGTGGTTCTTGAGGGTAAACCCCACTCCTGTCAAAGTTCGGTCTAATGCTCAGTCAGGTGTAATTTGTAATCATAAAAGAGCTTCAATCGCCACTTCTTCTTCAATCAAGCTCCTCTCAGACTTCTTCTTCGGTCGGACTTCTCCATCAGTCAGACTCCTTCCAGACTTCTTCTTCAGTCGAACTCCTTCTAAACTTCTCCTTCGATCAGACTTCTCCATCGATCGGACTTCTTTCGGACTTCTTCTTCAATCGAACTCCTTCTAGACTTCTCCTTTAACCAGACTTCTCCATCAGTCAAACTCCTCCCAGACTTCTCCTTCAGTCAGACTTCTCTATCAGTCAGACTCCTTTTGGACTTCTCCATCAGTCAAACTCCATCCAAATTCCTTCAGTAGATTACTTTCTAATTTCAACTAGCATTCTTCCTGGAAGGTCCCCTCTAGTCGTATTCCCTCTAGGTGATTTCTTTCAATCAAATCCCTCTTAATCTATAGCTCTCTGCACAGCATGAACCAACTCACTCGTAAACAACTTAGAGGATTCCGAATTTCTCTGGGATTGATTTTTGTCAAAGCCCTTCACCAACCAATGCCTGCTTCCTCTAAACTTTGACTATTAAATCCCAACGAATGGGCACGTCACAACAACGGACACTACTCTCCATAACAAACTCCACGTGGCCCCGAGCGGCCCACTACCCGATGGTTATGGCTGTCATTTTCAAGTTTGTTACAAGCTCCGTCTATAAAAGGGACCCTCCAGATATGTTTTCTTTAAGCTCTCTTATCCTTCCCAAAACTCCATTCCTATTGGTCAGAAGAGCTGACTTGATCGTCGGAGGATCCTACCGAAGCCACCACCACCGACTCCAGATGGAACTTTATTTTGCAGGTCACCAACGGCGACCTCTTCTTTCTCAACTTTAGCTCGATCTGGCATCAAGCAGATTCTGCACCAATAAGATTGGCACTAGAGGAAGGAACTCATTTATAAACCCTTGTTCTTAAATGAGTGCTCAGTCAACCTTATGGATCTTCTTCTTCAAGATTCATCTCCATCCTCTCCCTTAATCCCAAGAAATGCCTCCAAAGAAGGCGACTACTTAGAGATCTACCGCTTTTGCCATCAGATCTGAGCCAGATCCATCCATTCCCACTCCATCATTGCTGCTTCAACCTCCTCTACTGACGGCCATGATAGATCCAGAGCAGTTTAACCTACTGATGCAGTAGGTTCAGAGCCTCATCGAAATGGTGCAGGCCATGTAGCAATTTTCAATGGTAGTTTCACCAAAAAATCCACCATTAGGATGTCAAGAATCGATCCCAAGAAGGCGCACTTAGGCTAGCATACCTGTCGCCCCTAGAAAGAAGAAATAGAGAATCGAAGATTCTTGTTCAGATCATGATTCTTCTCCGAAAGAGACCTTCCCCATCTATAGTTGAAAGCCTTCCAAGATTTGTGATCGAGATGATGTCCTCGATAAAAAACTGCAAGAGATGGACCAACGGATTGAAAAACTCTATCACATCGCCCTGGCTCACCATGACGATATCTACACCGATCTTCCTTTCTCTTTCCAAATTATGTAACAGACCATTCCATTGAACTTCAAGCTTCTCCAATTTGAAAGCTATGATGGAACCTCTGATTCGATCGATCATGATGCTACTCCATGGTGCACCAGATGCTATCTTATGCCAAGCTTTTCCATCTACCTTGAAGGGAGCAGCAAAAAACTGGTACTCGATGTTGAAAACAAGTATGATCTTCTCCTTTAACTAGATAAGCCATCAGTTTGTGGCTTATTTTTTTAGCAGCCGGCATCCTCAGAGAGGTTCGGACTTCCTCATCAACATCAAGTAGAAGGAAGGGGAGTCCATCAGGGCTTATGTCAATCACTTCAATGCTGTCGCACTGAAAGTCCAGAACCTGAACCAGTCTATCACAATGGCCATGCTGAAGGATGGCCTTCAAAAGAATGATTTATTGTTCTCCGTGGAGAAGAAGTACCCTAGGGACTTTGCTGATCTGCTAGCTCAAGCTAAACGATATGTCCAAGTGGAAGAAGCCTTCAAGTTGAAGGATAAGGAAGCCGTAGGAGAGCGGCAGACGGGCAAGTCTAATAAGTTTGCAGCTGATGAAGAGCTGAATGAAGTTCGACCGTGCTCATGGACTCCCTCCGAGTGCAAGCGAGTCCAAACTCCTTCTCAAGCTCATCGTTAAAGAAGCCCCGATAGAAGGGCACGAAAAAGTTCTCTCCCTAGAAGATTTCATAACTATGCCTCCCTCAATGCTCCAAAAATATAAGTATTGATGGAGATCAAGGAGCAACTGCTGAGGCCTAAAAGGATGCACACTTACTCTGGCAAGCACAATCCTAACAAGTATTGTCTCTACCATCGTGACCACGACCACGATACTGAAGAATGCATTCAGCTCCAAGACGAGATCGAGGAGCTCATTAGGAGAGATCGGTTGGGTTAATTTCTCAGATGTCGGTTTGAAGCAAGAGAAGATCGACCAAGGGCACTGCCACAGCTAGAACCACCAAGAGGGGAGGAACAACAAGAAGATCGGCCGCCCCTCGGCATCACCAACACTATCTCTGGAAAACTTCAGCGAGAAGAGGCCAGTGAATCTGAGAAGAGATGGAAGACTAGAGAACCCATAACCTTCACTGAGGTAGATGCACGGAGAGTACAGTTTTCACATAATAATGCGATTGTAATCTCTTTAAATATAGCAGACTATGATGTACATTGCATCCTAGTTGATAATGGAAGTTTGGCTGATGTCTTATTTTATGATGCTTTCTCCAAAATGTCAATATCTAATAGTTAGTTTGGATCAATAAACTCTCCATTAGTAGTCTTCGCTGGTGCTGTAGAACCAATTGAAGGTATAATAACTCTAGTTGTGGCTATAGGGCAATATCCAAGATAATCTAGAGTGCAGGTAAATTTTCTGATAGTAAGGGCTCCCTCTACTTACAATGCAATTCTTAGCCGACCTGGTCTGAATACACTTCGAGCAGTAGTGTTAACTTATTATTTGAAGATGAAGTTTCTAATAAGTTACAGGATTGGAGAGATCAGGAGAGATCAAGCTCTGGTAAGGCACTGCTATTCGATTATCCTACAAAAGGAAGAATAGTCCGACCCTTGTTTTGTCAATGGGTTAGATGTCCGGGATGACCTCACAGAAGAAAGGGGAGAATTGATGGAAGATCTTATCTCAATCCCTCTGAATGATAGAGGTGTGAGGCACACGGTACAGATTGGTTCCAATCTAATTGATGGGATATAAGAGTAGCTCATCGAATTCCTTCAAAAAAATGCAGATATTTTTGCCTGGGTCCCCCCGAACATGTCAGAAATCAATGCGGAAGTCATGGAGCATCGTTTGGCTGTTGATCCGAAACATCGGCCAATGAAAGAAAAGATGCGGAGCCATGCCCCAAAGAGATAGAAGGCTATTGCAGAAGAAGTTGACAAGCTCTTTAAGGCTGGATTCATCCGAGAAGTCAACTATCTGAACTGGATCTCCAACATCGTACTCATCAAAAAGGCAAATGGTAAATGAAGAATGTACATAGATTTCAAAAAATTGAATAAAGTCTACCCAAAAGATAGCTACCCTCTATCCAGAATTGATCAACTGGTGGATGCAACTTCAGACCATGAGCTTCTCACTTTCATGAATGCCTTCTCCGACTATAATCAAATCTAGATGGCACTAGAAGATGACGAGAAAACTGCTTTTATTATTGACCATGGTCTTTACTGTTACAAGGTTATGCCTTTTGGGCTCAAAAATGCAGGAGCAACATACCAGCACCTGGTCAATAAGATCTTCAAGGAGCAAATTGACCGCAACATGAAAGTGTATGTAGAAGACATGCTTGTCAAGAGTCAAACTTCAATAAATTACATTATCGACCATAAGAAAATCTTTGATGCCCTTCAAAAATACAAGATGAAGTTGAACCCAACCAAATGCACCTTTAGTTTGACTTCAGAAAAATTCTTGGGGTTCATGGTGTCAAGGCACGGGATTGAAGTAAATCTAGAGAAGGTTCGAGCCATTCAAGAGATGATGGCTCGCAAATCCATCCAAAAAGTTCAGCACCTGACTGAAAAGGTGGTGGCCCTGAACCACTTTATCTCAAGGTCAGCTGAGCGATGCATGCCTTTTTTTTAAGTTCTCAAGCAACTATAGGACTTCTACTGGACCACCGAATGCCAACAAACCTTTAAAGAGCTCAAGGACTACCTTTGCTCACCTCTCCTATTGGCCAAGCCTAAATCTCGAGAAGAATTATTTCTATACCTAGTGATCTCCCCAGCAGCTCTAGCAGCAGTCTTAGTTAAAGAAGAAGCAAAAGTACAGTGGTCGATCTACTACATAAGTTGGATCCTAAGAGATGCTGAGATCAGGTATACCAAGTTAGAAAAACTAACTTATGCTCTATTGATTGCAGCCCGGAGACTCCAACTTTATTTCCAGGGGCACACCATAATCCTCCTTATTGATCAACCAATCAAGGCAGTTCTCCATCAAACAGATGTCTCTGGGAGAATAGCAAAATGAGCAATTGAGCTCACCAAATTCGACATTAACTACCAACCTCGGCCGTCAGTCAAAGCCCAAATATTGATAGATTTTGTAGTGGAATGCACCATTTTGAATGAAGCCGAGCTAGAACAGGATGAAACTAGCATTTCATGGTTGCAGTCGAGTCCCTCTAAAGAAAGAACCAATCTTTCCAAAGATTTTTGGGTCCTATATGTGGATGGCTCATCCAATGCTTCTGGTGTAGGCACAGGGCTGATCTTGGTTAACCCAGAGGGGATCATCGTCGAATATGCACTGCACTTTGAATTCTCTGCAACTAATAATAGGGCCGAATATGAAGCATTGATCGCTGTGTTAACGATAACTAAAGAGTTAGAAGTAGATCAACTCCAAGTCTTTAGTGATTTCCAACTGGTGGTCGGATAGGTTAGCGGTAGTTATGAAGCATGGGAGGAAAGCATGATGAAATATTTTAAGAAAGTGAAGAACTTGATTTCGGCCTTCAATAGTTTTAACATCCAACAGATTCCAAGTGTAGAAAATATCAGAGCCGACCTTCTCTTTAAACTGGCCACTTTAGCCCCGGCCGAACTACCTAAGGAAGTATTCTTTGAAGTTCTCAAATTCCCAAGTTTGGAGGAACCGCAATCTATAATGTAGATCGATCATGAGCCATGTTGGATTGATCCACCGATCGCCTATCTTAAAGATAGAGTTCTTTCTTATAATCCGAAAGAAGCTCAAAAACTCAGAAACCAAGCCTCCTGATATATTCTGTATGAAGATAAGCTGTATAAAAGATCGTATTCTTTACCACTCTTAAGATGTCTCCGACCTTCAGAAATTGATTTTGCATTTTGGGGAGTACATGAGGGAATATACGAAAGTCATGTAGGGGCCAGATTTTTATCACAAAGACTACTTCGGTAGGGTTACTATTGGTTGACCTTGTACCATGATTCTATGAAATATGTCAAAAAATATGACCGCTGCCAAAGAAATGCAAACATCCAAAGACAGCCAGCCTCCGAACTTACACCCCTGAGCGCCCCATGACCATTTGCATAATAGGGAATGGATATACTTAGACCTTTTCCAATGGCGTCTAGACAATGAAAGTTTTTCTTGGTGGCAATAGACTATTTCACAAAGTGGGTTGAAGTGGAACATCTAGCAAAAATAGCTAAAGCAAAAGTGCAGGACTTCATCTGAAAGTCAATTATTTGTAAATTCAGCCTACCTCGAACTCTCATAATAGATAATGGACGATAATTTGCTGGAGCGAGATTTGCCAAATTCTGTAAATATCTAAATATCTTCCACCATTTTATATCAGTGGCTCATCCACAGGCAAACGGAGAGGCCAAAGTAACTAACAGAATCCTACTATAAGATATTAAAGCAAGGCTTGAGAGGGCGAAAGGGACTTGAATAGATGAACTTTATCATATGCTCTGGGCTTACCGAACTATCCAAAGATTGTCAACAGGAGAAACTCCATTCGCTTTGGCCTTTAGAACTAAAGCTGTCATCCCGATAGAACCTAAACTTTCATCAGCATGAGTCATGGCATTCAATGAGCAGCGCAACTTGCAGGACCTAAGGGCTAACCTCGACTTAGTGGAAGAAAAATGAAAAAAAGCTCAAATTCGGATGGCAGTCTACAAGCAAAAAGTAGCTCACTACTACAACTCAAAAGTCAAAGGCAGAATATTCAAAATGGGAGACTTGATACTTCGATGAGTAGCTATTTCACAACCTCAGAATCAAGAAAAGCTTGTTCCAAATTGGGAAGGCCCGTATGAAGTAGAGAAAGTCATTCAGTCTGAAACTTATCATCTGAACGAGCTCGGAGGAGCAACACTCCCACGACCTTTGAATTTAGAAAATTTAAGAATATACTACCAGTAATTTTCTTTCAATAAAACTCTTCCATTTCAACATTATTATTTGTTGGTGTAAAAACTATGTGATGATAGAAAAGAAGCAATCAAAAGTGACCATGTTAGGAATAGGAGGAGAACCTCATCCTAACATAAGCAAGTCGAAGGCCTCATTAATTTAAGACGGGATGAGGGGAGAGGCCCGCTCAATGGCCCATTTGTGCTCCTACAGTCTTGTTAGGAACAGGAGGAGAACCTCATCCTAACATGAGCAAATGAAGACCTTCAATTATTTAAGATAGGAGCAGGGGAGAGGCCTATTCAATGATCCATTTGTGTGCCTACAACCTTATTAGGAACAAGAGGAGAACCTCATCCTAACTTGAGCAAAATCGAAGGCCTCATTAATTTAAGACGGGATGAGGGGAGAGGCCCACTCAACGGCCCATTTATACCCTATAGTCTTGTTAGAAATAGGAGGAGAGTCTCATCCTAACTTGAGCAAAATCGAAGGCCTCATTAATTTAAGATGGGATGAGGGAAGAGGCCCACTCAACGGCCTATTTTATACCCCATAGTCTTGTTAGAAATAGGAGGAGAACCTCATCCTAACTTGAGCAAAGTTGAAGGCCTCATTAATTTAAGATGGGATGAGGGGAGAGGCCTATTCAACGGCCCATTTGTGCTCCTACAGTCTTGTTAGGAATAGGAGGAGAACCTCATCCTAACTTGAGCAAAGTCGAAAGCCTCGCTAATTTAAGATAGGACGAGGAAAGAGGCCCATTCAACGATCCATTTGTTCCCCTACTGCGATGTTAGGGATAAGAGGATAACCTCATCCTAAAATGAGTAAATGAAGACCTCCGATTATTTAAGATAGGAGGAGGGGAGAGGCTCATTCAATGGTCCATTTGTGTCCCTACAGTCTTGTTAGGGATAGGAGGAGAACCCCATCTTAACTTGAGCAAAGTCAAAGGCCTCATTAATTTAAGATGGAATGAGGGGAGAGGCCCACTCAACGATCCATTTGTATCTCTACAACCTTGTTAGGAACAGGAGGAGAACCTCATCCTAACTTGAGCAAAGTCGAAGGCCTCGTTAATTTAAGTTGGGATGAGGGAAGAGGCCCATTCAACAATCCATTTGTGCCCCTACAATCTTGTTAGGAACAGGAGGAGAACCTCATCCTAACTTGAGCAAAGTCGAAGGCCTCCTTAATTTAAGATGGGATGAGGGGAGAGGCCCATTCAACGACCCATTTGTGTCCCTACTACCATGTTAGGGACAGGAGGAGGACCTCACCCTAACATGAGCAAATCAAAGATATTCAATTATTAAAAATAGAAGGAGAGGAGAAGACCTATCAACAGTCCGATCGTGCTACTATAGCCCTGTTAACAAAAGGAGAACCTCGTCTTAATATGAGCAAATCAAAAACCTTCGGTTGCCTGAGATAGGATGAAAATCTCATCATGGAAAAAGCAAAAGCCAACCTCATCAAGAATAGATAAGAACTTTGTCTTGATAAAAGGATCAAGAAAAACTAACTAAGCTGGAAATGGAAAGACAACATCGTCCTAACATCATCCTGATGCAAATAAAGATCTTCGGTCATGAAAAGATAGGAGAAAAGCTACTTTTCGATGAGTATTCCAATAAAAGACAAAATGAAGGAGAAAAGTGAAGAAATGAAATAGAAAAATAATTAAAGAAGGTATTTCTTCATTAAAGTTAGAATTATTATAAAATGAAGGTCTGCATGATCGGTTACAAAAGCAAGGAGGAAAAGGCCAAAGCTCTAAGAAGGATCTGATCCCTCAAACTTTGGGCTCCTGGCCATCACCAAAGATTCCTTTAAACTGACTATCTCTTTTTGAAGTTCTTTCTTTCTTAGCAGACTTTCCACATACATCCTATCGACTCATCGATAATTATCTTTGGATTATCTCAACTACCTCCTCAGAACCGCCGACTCAGCCTCTGCATCCTTCATAGCTTGACGCTCGTATATCATCTGGATCTTCAACTGTTGGAGTTCGGCCTTATCCTTCTCATATGCAAATAAAAGACCACAGAAGGATTTCCTCAGAAAAATAATCCACTCTGACTCTTTATCAGCATCTGTCTGCTGATTATCATGTAATTGCCCCCAAAGATGAGCCACCTCTTCGTTCGCCAATTTGTGCTCACTTTCAAGCCTACTCGTTCTCTCCTTATAATCAGTCCTACACTTATCATGCCAAGCTTCGGCATCATGAAGCCACCTCTAGAGCTTGAAAAATTTTTTCGACCAATCCCAATCATGTCTCAACTTATTAGAAAATCATGATGAACTCCCCTCCAACAATTAGATTGTCTCTTTCGCCGAATCAAGTTTAACTTTGAGAGAGCTGATCTTCGCGGTCAATGCCTAGGACTTATCACTGGCGTTTTTCTTAAACTCCACTAACTCCTTCTCAAAATTATCCTTCTTATTGTTGAAGCTCACAGAATCCTTCATGTATAATTTGTGGAGGTGGGTGACTTCAATCATCACCTTGGAAGCATTTTTCCTGGATCTTTGGAGTTCATCTTCTATCTTTTTCAATTTTTTCTTAGGTGATGAATTTGTCTCTTCAAGTTCTTAATTACCTATTTTAAAGGAGTTACTTGAGATAGCAACTCGACATCGACGAGAGACTGCATCCAACATATGAAAGGAATTCTAAGCTATTGATATAAAGAAGTCATACATTCATTGATAAAAGTTCTTTCAAGTACAGGATGAAATAAAAAGAAAATACAATAACTAAAAGCTTCCAACCTTGGGAGGGAAAGCAGCATGGGAACTCGACGCTCCTACAGTAGCTGCGGACTCAAGAGCAAGTTTGGTTGGTGGTTCAAAGGGTCTAAACTCCTCAACGGTAGGTTTGGAAAGTTCTACGATCGCTCCGATGGGAGAAAGGTCGACTGCAGCAGTGGATGGTTCAGCTTTCCCATCGGCAGCCTCCTCTTCTTCCAAAAAACTCAGGTCAAGCTTGAGAAATTTTGGGCGACTCGGCCCTTGCAGAGCTCAAAACCTCTAGTGAATGCCTGCTGGCTGAACTCGACATTTAGGTTCCTCATTTTTGAAGAGGCCTTGAACTCTTCCATGGCCCGGATCATCACCTCCATGATCGACTTTGCCATTCGAGCTTCCAATTCAGCAACTTTGATCTTAGCTTCTTTCTTCCTTTCCTCCTCTAGAGCTAGTGCAGCCTTAAGTCCGATCGAAATGAACTCCTCCTTCCTAAGCACACCCTAGAGACTTTTGATTTCCACCATATTCTCCTTCGCAAGATGTTCAACCTCATCGACCTTCTCCTGAAGGTGACTAACCTCGGCTCGAAGATCCTCTTGGACCTTCTTTGCCTCAACCTCCAGATGGTGTGCCCTCTTGATATGGGCAAGCATTTGGTGACCCTACTGCAACAAATGATCGATGTTAAAAAAAAAAAGAAGAGAAGAAAAGGAAGAAGAATGAGAGAAGAGAGAAGAAGGAAAAAGCAGAAGATAAGAGAAGAAGTTAGGCAATGAAATAATCACCTTGAGGAGGGTTCCGAGAGAACCCCAGATGAGCTACCATGGTTCAAGATTGGCCATGCGGTCCACCACCTCCGACATGAAAAATTTATCAGTTAAAGCTCAAACGATCTCCAGGTCATCAAAAGGATCCTCTTCTCACTCATCGCTATCGTCATTTGGCTCACTAAAGTGAGCCTTACGGGATGTCTTCACGATAGCTTTCTTTTTCTTCTTCCCTTACCTCGTCTCTCCCTTAGTAGGAAGCTTCAGAGCTTGATCCCCATTAGAAGGGCCTGGGGGCGTAGAGGGCATGAAATCCGCATCAATAGTGCTGACCTCGATGGTTGGAAGAACCTCGACACTAACAAAAATCTCGAAAGCAGCAACAATGGCAGCGGGGGCCATGGAGCTTGAAGCACCGACCTTCACCCTCTTCAAATTACCACCTAGCACTTTTCCTTTCCTCTTCTGGGCATAAAGCCCCTTTGCAAGCATTGTGGCAGCTTCGATATCCACTTCTGCAATAAAAAAGAAATCACAATCAGTGATAGTACACAAATGTGAAATTGAGTGAATCTAAAAAGTAAAAATATATTAGTAGGATCAAGGGGACTCTAACCCAGGTTAAATAAGGTCTGTTCTTTCAGAAGATCGAGAAGAAGAGGAGCTCGGTACGCTTTGAGTTTGTTGGAGGAATTAAGGTCGGCTCTATCCAAACTAGGAGCTCGATGGACTGACTTCCTAATATGACCCTAAGGAGGAAGATCTAATAGCAAGGTCGGACAGTGCCCAAAAAAATACTTTTCCTTCTAGTTGTGAATGAAAGAAGGAGTGCCTTTCAGTAACCCCTTCTTGCTGAACTAGGAGGAGAAGTACTACCGGTCCTTCGCAGAAGGATGGTGCTTGAAAGTATAGAAGTTCCTAAAGAGTGAAACGGTCGGATGGACCTTGGCTAGACGACAGAGGGAAAGAAATCCTATCACATACCTAAAAGAATTTGGTGCTACGAAGGCAAGAGAGATATTCAAAAATCAAAAAAGGCAACTATGGAAGGAGGGAGCGAAAGTCGGAGTCTGGCACGCAGAATTTCTAAATATAGGCAGAATTGGCCAGTCAGAGGAGAACTCGCTCGGTTGCTCGATGTGGAAAGTTTAAGATCATACTCGTGAGGGATCCTATACTGAATCCTAATTAGGGAAATATCGTTCGGGGTTAGAACGCAAGGAATGGTATCCAGCACGAAAGGTTGATGAGACATGTCTCCAGTGCGAACTACTGTAACAGGGATGGGGTCAAGGAAGGCTGGACCAGATAAACTCTAAGATCCAGTAGATTGGGAAGTTTCGGAGGACATCTGGATCAAGCTAAATTCAAGCAAAATCTCCAAAAATTAAGAGGCAAAGGATGCGGAAAACTCCTTAAGGAAAATTGAGAAAATAAGGAGCGAAGGATGCTAGAATAATTAGAAAGAAGGATGGTGGAACTGACCTAGGTCGATCGAGAAGGACAAAGAGGCGATGAGCATGATGAAGACCAAGTAGAAGAATGCTCGAAATCAGGAAGGATGGAGGAAGAAACCAAAACTCTCGAGTGAAAGGAAGATGAAAGTCAGAGAAGGAAGGAACCAGGAATCTCGAAGGGAAGGAAGATGAGAACTAGGAAAGGAAGAAGGACTGAAATAGCAGAAAGTAGCCCAAAACCATCATGATTGTAGATCTTCCTCGACCGTTCTTCGTGCGACGCATGTCCCAAGCATCATGATAAAAGAATGGCAACAGGCAGTGCCTTTATGGCACCGTGTCTCAAGCAGCGCTTCGATGGAAATTTTGAAAATCCATCTCTTCGAGTCAGATCACGTTAAAAGGACTCTGGCGCCAATATGGAAGATAACAAAATGCCTTGCTTTTTTTTTTCTTCTCAATAATCGTAGAACCCAATAAAGAACTTCGGTAGTCACCTTTTTACTCCCTTCCTTCGAATTTTGGACTTCGGAGTAGGGGAACTATTATTGGGGGTAAACTCCGCTCCTACCGAAGTTCGGTCTAATACTCAACCAGGTGTAATTTGTAATCATAGAAAAGCTTCAATCACCACTTCTCCTTTAGTCGAACACCTCCCAGACTTCTCCTTCGGTCGGACTTCTCCATCAGTCGAACTCCTTCCAGACTTCTTCTTCAGCCAAACTCCTCCCAAACTTCTCCTTCAATCAGACTTCTCCATTAGTCGCACTCATTTTGGACTTCTCCTTCAGTCGAACTCCTCCTAAATTTCTCCTTCAGTTGGACTTCTCCATCAGTCGGACTCCTCCCAGACTTTTTCTTCAGTCAGACTTCTCTATCAGTCGGACTCCTTTCGGACTTCTCCATCAGTCGAACTCCATTCGGATTTCTCCAATAGATTATTTCTAGATTTCAACTAGCATTCCTTCCGAAAGGTCTCCTCTAGTCGTATTTCCTCTAGGTGATTTCTTTCAGTCAAACTCTTTTTAATCTATAGCTCTCTACACGACATGAACCAACTCACTCGTAAACAACTTAGAGGATTCTGAATTCCTCTGGGATTGATATATGTCAAAGCCCTTCACCAACCAACACCTACTTCCTCTAAACTTTGACTATTAAATCCCAGGTACGTCATGACAACGGACACTACTCTTCGTAACAAACTCCACGTGGCCCCGAGTGGCCCACTATCCGATGATTATGGTTGTCATTTTCAAGTTTATTATAGGCCCCATCTATAAAAGGGATCCTCCATATACATTTTCTTTAAGCTCTCTTCTTCTTTCCAAAACTCTGTTGAATTCTTTTCTGAGCACTCCATTCCTGTTGGCCAGAAGAGTTGACTTGATCATCGAAGGGTTCTACCAGAGCCACCACCACTGACTTCGGATGAAATTTTATTTTGCAAGTCACCGACGGTGACCTCTTCTTCCTCAACTACAGCTCGTTCCAGCATCAACCAGATTCTACACCAATAGTGGTCTTCTAAAATATAGAAATAATATCCTAATCACTCTTTAGGATATCCAATAAATCAAGTTTTAAGAGGCCTAGACTCTAACTTGTCCACTATCGGACAATCCAAATGTTTGAGATAACTCAGACTTAGCTTCTTACCATGCCATATCTCATATGCAGTGATAGGAACAATTTTAGATGGAATCCTATTCAATAAATAAATGCTATCATTAGACTATATCCCTAAAGAAACTCAGGAAGATCCGTGAAGCTCATCATAGATTGGACCATATCTAATAGGGTTCGATTTCTCCATTTTGAAAATTATTATGTTGAGGCATTCCAAATGGAGTCCACTGTGAGGCTTGAGATAGTCCAAAAATTTTTAGCTAAGATATTTGCCTTCTTGATCTGATTGAAGAACCTTAATGGACTTTCTGATTTGCTTTTCCACTTTATATCTGAATTTTTTGAACTTTTCAAAGACTTCAGACTTGTGTCATATCAGGTACATATACCCGTATTGAGATAGATCATCGATAAAGATAATGAAGTAGACATAATTGCCTCTAGCCAGTACATCGAATGGGTCACACACATCCATATGTACCAGGGTAAGTAGGTTTGTGGTCTTTTCTCATATCCTATAAAAGGAAGCTTGGTCATTTTTCCTTGAAGGCATAAATCACAAATTGAATATGACTCAAAAGTCAACAGACCCATTAGTCTAGATTTCTCGAATTTGTTAATCCTATCTTCCGCTATATGACCTAGCCTAAGGTGTCATATATATCTTTCATTAATACTATCTCTAGATTATTTTGGTCCTCCTTCCTTCTTATTCTTTAGGCTGGCCAGGTATACAGGTTAGTTTTGCTTCCAATGACCATTGGAGTTGTAGTGGAAATAATTTTCCTTCTCCGCGGTCTTCTTCATTGGCTCGCCCTTCTTTTCTCCTTCTATTTTTTGCTTTTTCGTAGACTTCTTCTTCTTTAGTCCAAAAGACTTTCTCTTTAAAGAAGTCCACTCTAAAGCTAGAACTGAGTCCTTTGAACTCTTCAAATTTTGCTCAATAGTAACCAGCATATTCATTAACTCGACCAAGGTGCATTAAAGCTAATTCATATAAAAGTTTATGATAAACTTTTATATGAATCAATTAAGAATTATAGGATCACATCAATCTGCAAATCCTTGTCCACAAGACATCGAGCTTCTCAAGCTCTTCTTGGTTTTTGATCATCATCAAACAATGATCTTAGACTAACTATCCATCATGCATCTACACCTTAAATAGTCTCCTAGAGACTTGATAATGCGCTGCACGACTCTGATCACCAAATAACTCTTGTAGTTGAGCCAATATTTGGCAACCAATCCTAATATCTTCATATTGGCACTATAACTTATCTGACAATAAGCCCAATATGTAGCATCGAGCTTTGTTATCATCATCTGATCATTTTTCATGAGATGCTCTCTGATCTATGATCAAATGTACTGGTGAAGTGGGGTTGGTCCTGGTCTAATACATAGGTCAGCTTTTTCGAACCCAAAATAATTTTGAAGTTTCTTAATCAATCCTTGTCATTTGGGTCAGGTCAACTTGTGGATATCTAGGATTCGGACTAGGGGGTTTGATGCAGATATTTTTCTCTAGAGAGTCAAAGTTTCTAGTTAGACTTATAATTTGACTCAACCAATTTGTTTAGAAATTTTATTTTTAAATAAATTAGGCTCTCACTATTTTCTCAGATCCCTACACATTCTTGGTAGAGATGTGAAAATTATCATGATCATTGATTTTTAGTGGGTGGTGCGGTCGCATCAACTAGCTCACCACCTCACCTAATAGTTATTGATGATGGATCAACTGATGAGTAGACAACTTTGGTCCAATATTTCTCTAAACATGGCGCACCCAAACCTGGTCTCTAATTCATGAAGCTCATCATGTCCAGAATATTGCTCCACTCCTTAGTTAAGTCAAATCCACCATTTGCATAAATTAGATTCCTGATTGGGTTCCTCACCGTATTCAGAATATTGAGCCCAACCCATCCTCTAACCCGTAGTATCCAATGCCTAATAGATATGGTTGTGTCTTCCCAATGCAATTGAACCAATATAACCAGTCAAGAACAATCAACCCTGGAAAGGGCTCGCACACCTACAATGGTGGAAGACCTAGGACTTAATATTTTTTTAGAAAGATTTGATTTGGTCTTTTAGATTTAACTAGTCATAACATTTATGACTAACCTAGTAGCATGGGTTAGCTCGAATCATTAGCTGCCTCAAACTAGAACTAGGACGATCCAATCGGCCAGGTAAGTGAGATCAGTAGGAGAAATATGCCATTAACTCATCATGAATGTATTCAGATTGAGTAGTTTACAATTAAAGATCACTGGTCGTATCTTTCAAACATACCTTAGACACCAATTTGTCTAATCAGAACTAATCGAGTTAGCCTACAATCCAGGCTCGAACCATGAAGTCAAATTAGGTCTTAACTTGATCGACCACATGAGACTGTGAGTCGACCTTGATCCAGACTTAATCCTATTGGACTGGTTAAATCTAAGCACTTTTGATCCCACCTAACCAACTCTTGATTCAATTTGATCAACCATTAGATCTAATTGTGCTACTTACACCCGAACCCAAGTTTTATGAAGGTGTCTTAGATCTAAAAATTCATAATTTTTAGACTTAATTAATTTTATAAGCTTAATTCTTAATTAAGTCAAAGGATTCAAAAATAAAATATATATAAAAAATTCTAGAATTTTAGGATCTAGGGTTTTATAGAAAAGTAAGTTTTTGATATCTGATTAAGGGCAAACGCGCAGCACTCCTACACGCCATAAGAGCACCCCATCGAATGAAAAGAGAGGGCATTTAAACCCTTCTTACTCTTATGACTGGGCGGCCAAGGAAAATGTCTTAATCAAAAATATGAACTATACTATAACACTATTAGATCTAAAGCATATAACTATTACTTGATTTAAGATCTAATCTACATGTTTTGCATACGACTCATGTATCAAATTTAACATTTAAATTTACATTTCAGATTTGATTACATCTGATATAATATCTAAAAATAAAATTTTAAATGATCTCATCATAAAAATTTTTAACCTAGACTACTCATGGCATAGATCTATGAAACTAGTCTAGACATGCATTGCATATGTCATAGATATGAAATTTTTAAATGCATCTCATGCTTTTAGATCTAATTACATCATATATAATATTTGAAACTTGACTAATCTAATTATGTAATCTTTAAAAAAATTAAATAAATATTTCATAAATTTTTTGATCTATACTATGACATTAAACTATAGATTTAGTCTAGATGTGTGCTGCCTATATCATATATATAAAAATTTTAAATTAAATCTTATGTTTTAGATCTGATTACATCTAATGTAACATCTAAAACTTAAATGATTAAATCATAAAAATTAAATTAGATTTAATTTAAAATATTTTTAAATAACTATCATGATATAGAACTACAGATCTAGACTAGAACATGCATTATATATATTAAATATATAATTTTAAAACATGCAATTTTTTGATTTTAGATTTGATTACATCCTATGTAACAACTAAAAATCAAAAAATCAAATCATGAAAAATAATTTTAGATCAATCTAAAGATAGATATGAAAGCAGCAACCTAGCTTTGATATCAGTTGAAGCGAAAATCTAGGTTCTCCTGCTATAGGATGCATCTGATCAAATCAGATTTGCAGTAGAATAATTTTTAAAAAAATTTATAATTTGATCAGATCTAAATATTCTCAGATCTAATTATATTAATCTAAAATTTATTAATAAAATAAAATAAAAATAATGATATCTAATATCATCTGATCGGATAAACCGTTTACCCATTGAGATGATCTGATGATTGATCCGAGGTTCTGATTGAGCCGCACACGTGTCCGACCTCTACCGGTATCCACTTGGATCAGATCTAGAAGTCTCCTCCTTCTTGATCTAATCTCAAAAGATCAGATTTGGAATCAATCATGGATGCCTTCGAATCGATCTTCGATGGCAACACTTTCGTCTCTCGATGTGGGAACTAGTCGCGCAACTTTGCAGGATCAAAGGCCAACACATGATCTCTATTTTTTTATCCACTCCTTAAGCATGGAAGAGAAAGAAGAGATCTAGAAAATGAGGTGTGGAGGAGGAGATTTTGGTAGGGCTTTATCATAGAGAAATTTCTATGCACAACAGCATGCATAGGGCCCTTTAAATAGACAAAAGGAAGAGTCCCTTCGCATGTGACTTTGACCAAGTCCAAGATAACATGCAGAAGGACTCTACATTGATCTCCATGCCCCACACCTAAATTTCCTTTATTTTTGTCACACAAAACTCAAGGAAAAAGTGGCGTAGAGATGGGATAAGAAAAGTAGATGGCGCAAGGCTCTTATCTTCTGAGAGTTTGATCCAAATCAAACTTCTTTGACCCAGTCAAAACAATTTGAATGGGGTTCTTCACATTTATCCATATGGGGTGCACACTTAGAGGAATGTGCACCTTCTCCCCTCTTCATGTAATGCCTAGGGCATGTGCCCCAAGAAAATCTCTAGGGGGCACACGCCCCCTATCCTTTAATTCCTACAAATTGGGTCAACTCTTGACCCTTGTCCTATTCCCATCTTATGGAATTTAGGACAAAATCCTTTTTAAGTCCTCTTCAATGGATTTCAGGCAAGTCCTCATCATGTTAGAACAAGCCTTGATCAAGCCAGGACTAGGTTCAGTCAGATCAAGAAAAATCCATCCAAAATTTTTGGGAGAGGCTTGTCCAAATTTTATCTCATGGTTTTAGGACAAGCCCTAATCTGGCAAAGACAACCCTTGTCTTATTTCCATCTTATGGTATTTAGGACAAGCCTTGATAAGGCTAGGATAAGGTCTAGTCAGATCAAGATAAATCCCTATAGAATTTTCAGATGAGCCTTATCTAAATAGTTTCAAAAATTAGCAGGTCTTATCTTGTTTCCATCTGGTGGATTAGGACAAGCCTAGATCAGGTTAGGATAATACTTTTCTTACCTGGACAAGTTCCAGTCAAACTTGGATAGAGTTCTCAGGTGAGCCAAATCTAATTTAGCTCAATCGAGATGAATCAAAAAGATGACAGAAGGAGAATATTAGGTTTAATCATGTGCTAGCATGATTTTCTTAAACCTAATTGGATCTAATCCAAATCAATCAAACTGGGTTAGATCAATTGATGACATCCAAACCCAAATCCTTATTTGTATGATCTAGTTTGGTTCAGTTTTGTATAGTAATGGGATATATCATGATCTCCATCACCAAAATATCTTTCATTGGACCAGAACTCTTTCGATTCATCCAATTAAAATTATCTATCATCAAGATAATTTTAATTGATCCCAAAATCCACCAGTGATACCTAGCAGTATATGGTAGAAATCCATGAGAACTGAATAGTGAAACTCTCAGTGCAACTATCTGTGTGATTGGCTTCTTCCATCATGAGCCCCGACGGGATTAGGGTTAAGGTGAACTCGTCAAACCCAACACCCATCATATGAATGAATCATTTGATTTGAGTCCGATGTGAAATACTAATAGAAACTCCTTTCTATTATTTTACACTACCATATCCATGGGTTTTAGGACTCGATCTCATGATCATCATAGGATCACTCCTCTACCGAGGTTGATAGATCCCATCTTGGTGCGATCCAATTTCTATAATGAACATGCTATAGCCAACATACACCTCAAAAATTTGAATGGCTAGGAGATTGAGTTATGGTGTAGTCAAACTATAATATCCTCAAGGTAAATTACTGATGCACCTCAGATCAAAGAATCAGACACATGCTGTAGCATCGAGCTAGTCATCGATGAGAAGGTAGACTCTTTTATGACTGCTCAAGATGGTCATGCTCAGTACCCTCATTCTCAATAAGTACCTACATTCTCGCTCCAATGTCTCCACACCGTAGACTCAAGAAACATCTATCCTAAGAAAGTAATCGTACACCAATCTTTCAGATCGATCATCCTTCTCATAATGATCTTACAATCGAAAGCAATTTATGGTTAATTATGATAACACATGCCTTAAATTGTCAACTCTTGGAATATGTGTTACCATGCCTATTAACTCAATGAATGTATCACAGATACTTTAATATACAATGTGATAGAATAAATAATTCATTTATTGATTTTAAGTCAAAATTATAAAAATGCCCCTAGAAAGTATTTTATAAGTGTCGGTCAATCTAGCTTCTAGGGCACACATCTAACAAGCCAAACCTTTATTCTCTGTAATGCAGGAATGTCATTCTCAATTAAGAGAATATCATCCACATACAATATAAGAAATACTATTATAGAACCATTAGCCCATTTATACATGTAAGGTTCCTCTCTATTCTTGATGAAGCCATACATTCTGATCACTTTATTAAAATGCATGTTCCAACTCTGCAATATCTGCTTCAATCCATAAATGGATCTCTGAAGCTTACATACCTTGGACTCATGTGTGGATGTGAATCTCTTAGACTATATCATATACACCTCTTCATCCAGCTCTCCATTTAGGAAAGCTGTCTTCACATCCATTTGTCAGATTTTATAGTCTAGGTATGCTGCTATCGCAAGCATAATCTGAATGGACTTGAGTATTGCCACTGAAAAAATATCTCATCATAGTCAATACCATAATGCTAACGATATCCTTTGGCAATCAGATAGGCTTTATAGGTCTCTATATTTCCATCTGCACCTCTTTTTTTTTTTAAATCTACTTACACCTAATGGATTTTACCCCTTTAGGTGGATCAACTAATGTCCATGGACTGTTGACCTTCATAGACTCTATTTCAGACTTCATGGCTTCCAGCCACTTATTAGAGTCGAACCTCTGCATGGCATCCATGTAGGTGATTGAATCCTCATCATTATTATCGAGTTCGATAGAATTACCATCTCAGACCAAAAAACCATAGTATCTATTTGGTTGATGCGGTATTCTACCGAATCTTCTTAAGGATGCCTCTTCAATAGGCTCTGGATTTGATCTTATCAAATTCAATTCTGCAGGTTTACTAGAATGTGTTAGTTCTTCCACCTATTGAACTTCACTAAGTTCAACATTAGAGATAGTTGTTCCTTCTCTAAGAAACTTTTTTTCCAAAAAGACTGCTCTATTACTAATGAATATCTTTTGTTCTTTAGCAAGGTAGAAGTAATAACCCCTAGTTTCCTTGGGGTACCCTACAAACAAGCATTTATCAAACCTAAGTCCATGCTTTTCTGGTTGCAAACATTTGATATAAGCCGAACAATCCCAAACTCTAAAGTGAAAGAGTGTCGACCTACGTTCAGTCTATATCTCTTATGAAGTCCTTGCAACAGACTTGCTTGGAACATTGTTCTAAACAAAATAAGCAGTCTCGAGTGCATACCTCTAAAGAGAAATAGGCAGACTCGCAAACCCCATCATGGACCAAATCATGTCCAATAGGATTCGATTCCTTCTTTCAAATTCACCATTATGCTGTGGTGTTCTAGGAGGGGTGCATTATGAGAGAATCTCATTCTCTCCTAGATATGTTAAAAACTCATTGAAAAGATATTCACCTCCTCGGTCAAGCCAAAGAGTTTTAATACTCTTTCCAAGTTATTTTTCTACCTCATTTCAATATCATTTGAATATTTCAAATAAATCAGATTTACTCTTCATAAGATAGATGTACCCATATCTAGATAGATCATCAGTAAATGTAATAAAGTAGTAGAACCCACTTCTAGCACATGTGTTCATAGATCCACATACATTAGTATGTACTAACCTAGAAGCTCAGTGACCCATTCATCTTTTCCAATAAAAGATGATTTGATGATTTTACGAAGAAGCAGGATTCAGAGATAGTCAATGATTCACAATCATCGATGTCGAGGATATGCTCCTTGACTAACCAGTTGATCCTATTCTTGTTTATATGACCTAGCCGATAGTGCCAAAGATAAGCTTCAGAGACATAATCTAGTTTCGGGCATTTATTTGATGTGTACGTTACATAAACAAGCTATGATAAAATATAAATGTAATTTCTTAATTATTCTCATATTACTGTAACATCATTCATAATGATATCATAATAATTTTTTTTATTATCAAATAATAAGCATCTGAGGTCAAAAGTTCAGTAGATATTATATTCATCATAAAAGATGGACAATAGTGACAGTCACTTAAAACGATATTATTATTTTTAAAAATAAGCTCAAGAGTTTCTAATGGTAGGACTGAAACTTTACTTCCATCCCCAATATAAAGGAATCTATCGCCATTCTCAAATTTTCTACCAATTTGAAGCCCATGCAATGAATTGAATATGTGAATTGGACTTATAGTATCTAATATTCAGGTAGATGTATCATAAATGGAGAAATTGCAAGGTGTTATCATATAATAGCCTTGACCAGCAACCACTTGCTGATTTCTCCTATTCAGCCTATTCGCGTCAAGAGGACCATTCCTCTTTGGATTGGCCAAATTAGGGTCGACACTAGACTGCTCATATTTAGATCCTAAATGCTTGTCATTATCCAATAGTGAACTGAGTGGACTTATACTAGCCATTCTATTTATCTAAAAGAAAAACATAAGACCATATTAATACTCGAATTATTTAACCCTAAAGACTTGGATTTTAGTCTAAAGGTTCTCCTACTATTTTAACGAATTGGTAGCCTCTACCACCAATTTAAAAAGTTACACTAACTCCTTAGTAGGTACTAGAAACCATATAAACTACAAACAGGTCTGAGAAAAGCTCTAGCCAACTCATGTGCATCTACAGGTAGGTTTACAATCAATTATTTTTTTAAATAATTTTTAGTATTTAGGTTTTTCCCCAAAAACTAATTCAGTAGGCTATGGCCTGCACTAAAAATTAATATGATTGAGTTCAGTGCATCAAACCAATGCTAACCAAGCTCGAGAAAAGCTCTGGCCAACCTAATCACCATTAAGAGAGTGTGATCTAATCATCATATGATGGACAATAATTTTAATATCCAGATGAATACCAAGTATAAGACACCTCCAATATCCATCCAGAAAATTAGACTCATTACTATTCACCTTAATGGAAGTCTATGACTCGATTATCCCCATAACTTAGTCATTTTTAAGGATCTAATAATTTAGAGAATTTAGGTTACATGTGATTTATGGATAGAAAGGATATGGACCAATTTTTTTCACTGACTTCACCAAGTCAAATCCTCCTACTGACTTTACCAAGTCAATTGATTAGGACTATGATAAATTTTGGTCCATAGGCACCTAATTTAGTCTTACTGATTGAATCAATCAAACTAATTTCTAGTGACATGGATCAGCTTGAATCACCAAGTGATCTAATCAAATCATGATCGATCATGTCAGCCAAGTAAGTGAGATCAGTGGAAGGAATATGCCATTAACTCGTTAAAGATCGAATCAGTGCGAGTAGCTCCTAATTAAAAACCATTGGTCAGACTGCCAAACTTACTTTAGACACCAACCGATTAATCAGGTTCAATCTAATCAACATAGTAATTTTGGACTAGACCGCTTAGCCATGAATCAAGTCCATCTTGATCTAGTTAAAGATATGGACTAGTCCAACTACAACTATTGAAGTTGAATCTAGAGCATCCTTGACCTAATCTAATTCAACATTTGGTTAAATTTGATCAATAACTCTAGATTAATCCATTCTTTAACAAACCTTAAGTCTAATCTAATTAATGGATCTAATTCATCTAATCTTTAACCCACAGTTTTATGCATATGTCTTATAATCTTTAATTCATAATTATAGATCCTATAAGACAACACTTAATCTTTTATTAAGTTTTTGGACTAATGGGACTGAGTTTGGCATTTTGAAAATAATTTTTTAAATTTTGAAAGTTTTTTAATTTTCTATTCACTAAATGAGTTGACTCATTTTAGAAATGAGTTAGCCCATTTTATAAACAATAACCTATTGCTATTTTCATAACAAAAAATAAACCATAATAAAATTAAAGCATAAATCATATATTTGATCTAATCTAACATATTCATGTTTAATTTTTTTATTATCTTATTAATTAAAATAATTTTAATTAATATATAAACATATCATATATGCTAGCATTTAATTTTTTTAATTAACATAAAAGCATGTCAAGCAACCCTTGCTCTAATACCACTATAGGAAATCAAGCAGGGTTCGAGCATGCATTTTCAAAACTTTTTTGAATTAAATGGCAACAAAAGCAAAAATTAATCAAATATTAATCTACTACATACAATGATCAAATTATTAAACCCTATTCTTGGATCTAGATATACTAATACGTTATAAAAAAATTTAATGCAATCAATTAGCAAATCGCATTTGCTGATCGACATGTGTTCAAAATGCAATACCTATGCGCAGTTAGATGATCTCCATGATCTAAATCCATAGGAGGAAGTACATGATGTCATACTATAGTTGCACACTCATCCAGCCTCTATGTTGAGTCCACATGGAGCTCTTAGTTTCGATCAGCTCCACTGGAGTGTTAGCTCCTCGTCGGGGCCTTCGATGGCTGATCCTTATCAATCCAATTCTTTGATTTGCTTTCTAATCTCTCAAATGCTCTAAAAGGCCAGATGGTGATCTACGAAGGATGATGAGGTGGTGCAGGAAGTTTGGTGGCAATCCGATGCTCATAGCACTTGATCTCTCGATCGGAACCTAGAGTCCCAACTCTAAGGTTTCACACACCCAAAAAATCCTAACGCCCGAAAATAGTCTCACACCCCCTCCCTTTTGAATTTTTTCATGAAACAAATTTTCATGGGTAGAAGGACTCTCCCTTGCTAAATACACACTCTAAAAACATTTTTTAGATGGACAATTAAAGAGAAAAAAAAATAGACTAGGCATGAGGAATGGATGGACTTGCGCAGGACAATTCCTTTCTGACTTCCCGAACTTTTCCATGCACTGGACTTCCACCCCTTCTCAATTTTTTCTCTCTCTCAGAAACCCCTCATGAATCCCTTACTCACCTCCATGCACGCCCACAAAATCCCCCCTTTTATTGGTGTGATTTCAATGGGATAATGCATGAATGATGAGGTAAGGAGGTTGAACTTGTTTCAACCTCCAAAGAGAATTTGAATTCAAAATGGAGTCTTATCCATTTCCAACACCTCATCTAAGTGGGCGATGAGTAGAAGGACTCTCCTTCAGCTCACCCTCACTTAGAAATCTCCCAAAAAAAATGTGACAAATGTATGGCAACATGGGGAATGGATAAGATAGGTAGTTGAACTTGTTTCAACCAATTGAATAAAAATGTGTAGAGGGACTCTCCTTTTTCAATGCCCCCTCCCAAGAGTTTGACGCATGGAAGGACTCTCCTTCTACATGCCCACACTCATGAAAAATAAAAATGTGTATGATGAATGAAGGGAGGCATGGAGAAAAAGATAAGGATGAGAGGTGATTCCAACAAAACTAGTTGATTTCAAATTTCAACTAGGTTTGAACTGGTCCAATGCTTGGACCAGGTCAAATACAGATAAGATAGGAGGTGTGGAAACCATCATGGTATGAGAAACTCTCATGCAAAATATGAAATTGCATGAGAGGGTGGGCATGGACAAAGTAGGGTGTCGCATTGAGAAGTAATTCAAATTTTAAAACTCATTTGACTTGGTCCAAATTGATTTCAATCAAACCATTTTATCTGGATCCAATTAGATCAAGTTAAATACAATCAAATTAGGCTTAACCCAACTTAATAAAATTTTAATCAAATTAAAAATTAATTAGATCTAGGTCCTGATCAAATCAAGATTGAATCTCCCATAGCAATTAAGTCATCTCATGATCTATCGGGTCAAACCCAATCGAATCAAATTCAATCAGATTTGATCAAATTCTCATCGCTCAATTAAATTGAGCTAATCAACAATCAAATTGCTGATTAATCCTTAAGAAACATAAAGTCCCAATTGGGTGGGTGTTTGGAAAATAGAGTCCCATCTACATGAAACTCTTGAAGAGTCCCAAACCAGTGGGACTCTTGAATCTAGTATTCCAAATGAATGAAACTCACGATCATAGAGTCCCAGAATAGTAGGACTCTTGATCAGAGAGTTTTAGATAAGCAAGACTCAGAGTTTCAGTCTAGTGGGTGAAGAAAAATCCTGATTTTTCGGACCAGGTTCGTTCAGATCTGATCGGATCAAGAGATATATTTCAAAAATTTTTCTCTTTGATCCTAATTAGATCTGAGATATTTCAGATCTAATCCTTATTATTCTAATAATAAAAATAAAATATAAATTAAATCAAATTTAATTTACCTTGATGTAGGATAATCCTATTACCTGTTGATGATCCTGTAAGCAGCGGAAGGTTCTGGATCTAGCTATGCAAGTGCCTGGCCTCTACCGGTATCCACTTAGGCTGGATCTGGAGATTTTCTTTTTCTCTATCACGTCTCTAAAAATTAGATCTAGATCTGATCTGAAGGATCTTCAAAATACCTTTCGAAGATCAGCAGTTGTCCTTTGCAGCAGCGTAACCTTCTAGCTTTTTGTCGCCTTTCTCTCATCGGGATTGCACTAACTTGGATCCAAATTCCTTTTGGACGTGGAGAGGAGAGGGAGACGTAGAACTTGGCATGGAGGAGGAAGAGGGAGGAAGCCTTGGGGCATGGAGAATTCTTTTCTTAGATTTCAGATACTCCTTGAGTTGGGTGCAGGGTCTTATTTATAGACTATGCATGATCCAACTCCTCTTCTTCCCAACCAATCACAACCCTTTATGAAATCAAATCTAAATCTGATTGGTGGGAATAGAGTCCCTTGGATTCCTCTTTAGATGGCATCTAAGACAAGTCAAACTTGATTCTTAGGAGAAGTCTAATCGAAATCCAAAAGGGAGATGGAGTCCCTGTCCAATAGGAAATCCTGGGCGCCTCCTGCTTGGGCACACGCCAAAGGTGGCATGCGCCCTCCTCCTTGCCAAATTCTGGCAAGGGGACAGGCCCCCACCAGCTCTCCAATAGGTGCATGACATATGAACAGAAGTCAAAGTATCAATGGTCAACATTTTGAAGGAAAATCATGATTTTTCGGACCAGGTTCGTTTAGATCTGATCAGATCAAGAGATATATTTCAAAAAATTTTCTCTTGATCCCAATAAGATCTTGATATCTTTCAGATCTGATTATTATTATTTTAAAAATTAAAATAAAATTAGATAAATTAAATCAGATTTAACTTACCTTGATATGGATAATCCTATTATCCGTTGATGATCTTGTATGCAGCGGAAGGTTCTGGATCTAGCCACGCAAGTACCTAGCCTCTATCGGTATCCACTCAGGCTAGATCTGGAGATCCTCTTCTTCTCTATCACATCTTCAAAAATCAGATCTAGATCTGATCTGAAGGATCTTTAAAACTCCTTTTGAAGATCACCAGTCGTCTTTTGCAGTAGCGCAGCCTTCTAGCTTTCAGTCGCCTTTCTTTGATCTGGATTGCACCAACCAAAAATCCAAAACTCCTTTTGGATGTGGAGAGGAGAGGGAGAACATGGTTTGGCATGGAGGAAGAGGAGAGAGGCAGCCTTGGGGTGTGGGAATTGTGATTTCTTTCAATCACTTTCAATCATAATCTGAGTTGGGCGTAGGGTCTTATTTATAGACTAAGCATGATCCAACTCCTCTTCTTCCCAACCAATCACAACTCTTTGTAAAATCAGATCTAAATCTGATTAGTGGGAATAGAGTCCCCTAGATTTTTTCTTAGAGGGCGCCTAAGATCAATCAAAGTTGGTTCTTAGAAGAACTCTAATTGGAATCCAAAAAGGAGATGGAGTCCTTGTCCAACAAGGACTCCTAGGCGCCTCCAACTTGGGCACATGCCTAGGGTGGCGTGCACCCTCCTCCTTGCCAAGTTTTGGCAGAAGAACAAGCCCCCACCAGCTCTCCAATAGGTGTGTGACATGTGGTCACAAGTCAAAGTGTCAATGGTCAACATTTGACCAGTCAAAGGTAGACTTTTGACCAAAGTCAAAGAACAAGAAATGGCAGGTGACCAAAAATGGCAGGTAATGTCTTGCAAAATAAGACAACCTTTTCTAACTTGGATAACCTCCAGTTAGACCATATGAAGACCTCTGATTGAGCACAAACTCCTTTGGCTCAGATAGGACAACTTATTTATGATAGCAAAAGAAGAACGTTAGGTTCAATCGAGTGCTAGCACGATTTCCTTGAACCTAATTGAATCTCATTCAGATCAATCGAATTGGACCAGTTCAATTGATGATCACCAGATTCAAACCCTTGTTTGTGTGACCCAGTTAGGTTCAGTTCTGTATGGTAATGGGAGATGTCATGATCTCTATCATCGACATCATCGAAACTCCTTTCGATGGATCAGAACTCTTCTGATTCGAACAGCTAGAATGATCGATCATCTAAATCATTCTAATTGCTCCCAAAATCCACCAGTGACACCTAGCAGTATATGGTGGCAACCCATCAGAGCTGAATGTGAACCTCTTGGTGTAGCTACCTGTGTGATTAAGTTCTTCTATCTTGAGCCCCGATCAGATTAGGGTTAAGGTAAACTCGTCAAACCCTAGTCTCTGTCATATGATGTAATCATTCGATTCGAGTCCAATGTGAAAATTTAAATAGAAACTCTTTCTATTATTTCACTCTGCCATGGCCATGGACTTCTGGACTTGATTCTCATGATCATCATAGGGCTGCTCCTCTACCACCGAGGTAGATAGATTCCATCTTGATGCCATCCAGTTCCTACAATGAACATGCTATAGCCAACATACACCTCAGGGTTTCCATATGGCTAGGAGACCGAGTAATGGTGTAGTCAAACTATAACACCCTCAAGGTGAACTGCCGATGCATCTCAGGTCAAAGAATCAAACACACTACTGCAGCATCGAGTCAGTCATTGACGAGAAGGTAGACTCCCTAATGACTACTCGAGGTGGTCACGCTCAGTGCCCTCGTTCTCTAACGAGTACCTATACTCTCGCTCTGATATCTCCACACCATAGACTCAAGACTCATCTACTAAAGAGAAGCGATTGTACACCAACCTTTCTGAATCAATCACCATCCTCGTGATGATCCTATGGTCGAAAACATTTTATGAGTTAATAATGATTATTCATGTCTTAAATTTTCAACTCTTGAAAATATGAATTATCATTACCATTAACTCAAAGGATGTATCACAGACACTAAATACACATATGTGATAGAAAATAATCCATTTTATTGATATTAGTCAAAATTATAATTTTGCCCTTAGAAGTGTATTACAAGTGTCAGCCAATTCTGGCTTCTAGGGCACATATATCTAACAATCTCCCACTTGTCCTAAAGCCAATTGGCTACAAGTCTAAGTCCCATCTTCTCAAGGTGGGCTTCGATCTTCTGTTGGCCCAACGGCTTTGTATGTGGGTCTGCCACATTATCTGTGGAGTTGACTCTCTTGACCTCGACGTAATCCTTCTCGAGGTAATCGCGGATGAGATGGTATCGCCGCTCAATATGCTTGGATTTCTGGTGAGACCTTGGCTCCTTAGCAAGGGCTATGGCGCCATTGTTGTCGCAGTATAGAGGAATGGCATCTGATGGCATTACTCCAATTTCTGTAGCAAACTTCTTGTACCAGAATGCTTCCTTCGTAGCTTCTGATGCAGCGATATATTCTGCTTCCATGGTGGAATCTGCTATCACCGTTTGCTTGGAACTCTTCCAGCTGACAGCACCACCATTGCACATAAACAGACTTCCAGATGTCGACTTTCGATCATCTATATCGGACATGAAATCCGAGTCTATGTATCCCTGAACTTAGGAGTTCTCCATTACCAAAGATCCAACATCATATCCTTAGTTCTTCTCAAGTACTTAAGGATACATTTCACAGAAGTCCAGTGTTCTTCACCTGGATTTGACTGATATCTGCTTGTGACACTCACAGCATGGGCTATATCAGGTCGTGTACATAGCATGGCATACATGAGGCTCCCTATTGCAGAAGCATAAGGGATCTTGCTCATGCATTCTATTTCCTCAGGTGTGCTGGGGCACATCTTCTTGGAAAGATGAATACCATGTCTGAAGGATATTAATCCCCTCTTAGAGTTTTCCATACTAAACCTCTTTAGTACTTTCTCTATGTACATCTTCTGTGAAAGTCCTAGCATCCTATTCGGTCTATCCCTATAGACCTTAATTCCTAGAATAAAGGATGCTTCGCCTAGGTCTTTCATGGAGAATTCCTTGGACAACCATAATTTGACTGTTGTCATCATGGGAATATCATTCCCAATAAGGAGGATGTCATCCACGTACAATACGAGGAAGACAACAGCGCTCCCACTGACCTTTTTGAAAACACACGGTTCCTCTTCATTTTTGATGAAACCAAACATTTTGATCACATCATTGAAACGAGTGTTCCAGCTCCGAGATGCTTGCTTAAGTCCATATATGGACCTTTGCAGCTTGCAAACCTTGTGATCAGTATCACTGGATGTGAAACCTAGCGGCTGTTCCATATAGATATCTTCTTCAAGATATCCATTCAAGAACGCCGTTTTCACATCCATTTGCCATATTTCGTAATCGAAATAGGCTGCAACAGCAAGCAATATGCGGATGGATTTTAGCATAGCCACTGGGGAAAAGGTATCCTGATAGTCAATGCCTTCGCGTTGACTATAACCTTTTGCCACTAGTCTAGCCTTGAATGTCTCCACATTCCCATCTGCACCAATCTTTCTCTTGAAGATCCATTTACACCCAATAGGTACTATACCTTCTGGTGGATCTACCAAGGTTCAGACTTGGTTTGAGTGCATCGAGTCAATTTCTGACTACATTGCCTCTAGCCATTTCTCGGAGTCGATATCTGATATCGCCTCATTGTAGGTTTTGGGATCATCACCATGAGCACCATTGCCTACGAGGAATATTTTCTCTACATTCCTCTGAAATAATACCTAAGTATCTCTCAGGGGACAGGAAACTCTTTCCGATCTACGAGGTGGAGGAGGTAGTGTTCTTATTGGCTCAACCTGATTTGGTTCCAATTGGTCCTTAGCTCAGTTGTACTTGTGAGACTTTCTCATCAAGCTTGATCTGCCTTCCAATGCCGCTATCTTGAATAAACTATTTTTCAAGAAAGATGGCATGTCGACTCACAATCACATTGTGGTCTTCTGGAATGTAGAAATAGTATCCTAATGACTCTTTAGGATATCCTATGAATCGAGCTCTAAAGGACCTAAACTCTAACTTGTCCGCTTGTTGTCTTTTGACATGAGCCGGACAACCCCAAATTCTGAGATGACTCAGACTTGGTTTCTTACCATGCCATATCTCATACGGTGTGGTAGGAATGGTTTTAGAGGGAATCCTATTCAGTAGATAAATTGAAGTTAACAATGAGTGTCCCCAAAGGAAATCAGGGAGGTCTGTGAAGCTCATCATGGATCGAACCATATCCAATAGAGTCCGATTTCTCCATTCTGAAACCCCGTTGAGTTGAGGTGTTCCTGGTGGAGTCCATTGAGAGACTATGCCATTATTCCTTGAGATAGTCTAGGAATTCCTGGCTAAGGTATTCACCTCCTCGATCTGATCGAAGAACCTTAATGGGTTTTTCAGTTTGTTTTTCTACTTCATGTCTGAATTCTTTGAACTTTTCAAAAGCTTCAGACTTGTGTCTCATAAGATACACATATCCATACCTAGACAGATCATCGGTAAAGGTAATGAAGTAGACAAAATTGCCTCTAGCCGGCACATCAAATGGGCCGCACACATCAGTATGTACTAGGGCAAGGAGATCTATGGCCCTCTCCCCATGTCCAACAAAAGGGAGTTTAGTCATTTTGCCTTGAAGACAAGATTCACAAGTTGGATATGACTCAGAAGTCAATGGACTCAATAGCCCATTTTTCTCCAATTTGTTGATCCTATCTTCTGCTATATGACCTAATCTCAGGTGCCATAGATACTCTCATTTGGACTATCCCTAGGTCATTTGGCATTCACATTTTGCTCGATAGTTAGAACAGGTACATCAATATGTAGCTGATAAAGACCATTAATAAGGAAACCATTTGCAATTTTATTTCTTTCATAAAGAATGTTACAATGGTCCTTGAAGAAGGTAATCATATAGCCTTCTAGTGCTAAGCATGAAATAGAAATCAAATTCCTGCTAGCTGCAGGCACATAATAACAGTCTTTTAAAACTAAGTCTAAACCAGATGGTAATCGAAGAGGGTATGTTCCCACGGCTACTGCAGCAACTCTTGCTCCATTACCGACATGCGTAGGATCATGTCTCCATCCCTCAGCCTCCTGCTATCCTCAAGACCCTGCATGGAAGTGCACAGATGAGCACTAGAACCAGAGTCAAGCACCCAACTGGATGCAGAAGAAACCGTAAGGTTAGACTCAATAACGAGCATACCTCCAGAAGGACCGTTCCTTCTTATTCTTCAGGGTGGCCAGGTAAGTAGGGCAGTTCCACTTCCAATGGCCGTTGCTGTTGCAATGGAAATACTTTCCTTTGACATCGGCCTTTTTCTTTGGTTCTGCCTTCTTCTTCTTTGCTCCTTCCACCTTCTGCTTTTTTGCAGACTTCTTTTTCTTTCCATAAGACTTTCTTTTGGAAGAAGTTCGTTCCATAGCAAGAACTGAGCCTTTAGAATCCTTTCATAGAAAGCTCAGTGGTGACCAGCATATTCATTAATTCGGCCAAGGAATTTTGAAGTTTATGCATGTGGTAATTCATGATGAATTGCCCATATGCATCAGTCAAGGATTGCAGAATAATATCATTCTGCATAGGTCCAAGTCTAACTTCACACCGAGCTTCTCAAGCTCCTTCCATGTCCTTGATCATTGTCAGATAGTGATCTTGGACTGACTGCCCATCACGCATCTTAGCCTTAAAAAGTCATTTCATGACTTGATATTTGGCTATGCGACTCTGTTCACCAAACATCTCCTATAGGTGAGCCAACATTTGGCGAGCAGTCCCGATATCTTCATGTTGGCGCTGGAGCTCATCAGACATCGAGCCCAACATGTAATATCTGGCCTTATTATCTTCGTCTATCCATTTCTCCAGAGATCGCTCTCTATTCAATGGATGGATGGGCTGGTAAGGTGGGAGGGTCCTGGTCTAGTACATGGGTTAACTTCTCGAAACCCAAAACTATTTTGTAGTTCCTGAGCCAATCTTTATAATTGGGTCCAGTCAGTCTATGTGTGTCCAGGATACGTGCCAATGGGTTGGATGCAGACATTTTCCTGTAGAGAGTCAAAGATTCTAGTTAGATACTGTAATTATGACTTGACCAATTTATTTAGGAATTTTATTTTTAAACAAATTAGCTCCCACTATTTTCTCGGATCCCTATACTCCCTCTGTAGAGATGCAAAAATCTCCACGATTAATGATTTCTAGTGGGTGGTGCGGTCTCACCAACTGACTCATCACCTCACCTAACAGTTATTGGTGATGGATTAGCCAATGAGTGAACAACTCTTGTTCAATGATTCTCTAATCATGGTGCACCCAAACTTGGTCTCTAATTCATGAATCTCACCGTATCCGAAATATTGATCCACTCCTTAGTTAAGTCAGACCCATCATTTGCATAGACTAGGTTCCTAATTGAGTCTCTCACCGTATCTAGAATATTGAGCCCAACTCATCCTCCAGCCCATAGCATCCAATGCCTAATAGACATGGTTGCGTCTTCCCGGTGCAACTGAGCCACTGTATCCAGCCGAGAACAATCAACCCCGGGAAGGGCCCGCACGTCTACAATGGTGGAAGACCTCAGACTTAATCTTTTCTTAGGAGAATTGATTCAGGTCTCATTAAACTAGACTTATCATAGTCATAACAATTATGACTAACCTAGTGGCATGGGTTAGCTCGGATTATTGACCACCTCAGATCAGAACTGTGTCAATAGATATGGCCAGGTAAGTGAGATTGGTGGAAGAAATATGCCATTAACTCGTACAAGAACGCATTCAGATCGAGTAGCTTCCAATTAAAAACCAGTCGGTCGTATGTGCCAAACTTACCTTAGACACCAAATTATTGAGTCAGAACCAATTGGGTTAGCCTACAATCCAGACTCTAACCTCTGAGCCTAATTAGGTCTTGCTTGATCATGACTCGATCTTGACCCAGACTTAATCCTATTAGGCCGGTCAATTTAAGCATTGTTGATCCCATCTAACCAACTCTTGATTCAGCTTTGATCAACCGCTTAGACCTAATTGAGCTACCCAAGCCCGAACCCAGTATTATGAATGTCTCAGATCTGAAATTCTCAATTTTAGACCTAATTGATATTCCATAATCGTAATTTTTAATTAAGTAGGGTTCATAAACAAAATATGCACAATAAATCCTAGGGTTTCAGGATCTAGGATTTTGCAGAAAGTAAGTTTTAGGTTTCTGATTAAGGACGAACACGCAGCATCCCTACACATCATAAGAACACCCCATCGAATGGGAAGAGAGGGCCTTTAAACCCTTCTTCGTTCTTATGACCAGACGGCCAAGAGGAATGCCTTAATCAGAAACATACAATACTACAAAATAGTTTTAGATCTATATCATATATCTCATATATAAATTAGATCTAAGCAAGACTCAGAGTTTCAGTCTAGTGGATGAAGAAAAATCCTGATTTCCCAGACCAGGTTCGTTCAGATCTGATCGGATCAAGAGATATATTTTAAAAAAAATTTTCTTTGATCCTAATTAGATCTGAGATATTTCAGATCTGATTCTTATTATTCTAATAATAAAAATAAAATCTAAATTAAATCAAATTTAATTTATCTTGATGTAGGATAATCCTATTATCCATTGATGATCTTGTAAGCAGCGGAAGGTTCTAGATCTAGCCACGCAAGTGCCTGGCCTCTATCGATATCCACTCAGGCAGGATCTGGAGATCCTCTTTTTCTCTATCACATCGCTAAAAATCAGATCTAGATCTGGTCTGAAGGATCTTCAAAATACCTTTCGAAGATCAGTAGTTGTCCTTTGCAGCAGCGTAACCTTCTAGCTTTTTATCGCCTTTCTCTCATCTAGATTGCATCAACTTGGATCCAAATTCCTTTTGGACATGGAGAGGAGAGGGAGAAGTAGAACTTGGCATGGAGGAGGAAGAGGGAGGAAGCCTTGGGGCATGGAGAATTCTTTTCTTAGATTTCAGATACTCCTTAAGTTGGGTGCAGGGTCTTATTTATAGACTATGCGTGATCCAACACTTCTTCTTCCCAACCAATCACAACCCTTTATGAAATCAAATCTAAATCTAATTGATGGGAATAGAGTCCCTTGGATTCCTCTTTAGATGGTGCCTAAGGCTAGTCAAACTTGGTTCTTAGGAGAAGTCTAATCGGAATCCAAAAGAGAGATGGAGTCCCTGTCCAATAGGAACTCCTGGGCGCCTCCTGCTTGGGCACACGCCAAGGGTGGCGTGCGCCCTCTCCTTGCCAGATTCTGATAAGGGGATAGGCCCCCACCAGCTCTGCAATAGGTGCATGACATATGAACAGAAGTCAAAGTGTTAATGGTCAACATTTTGAAGGAAAATCCTGATTTTCCGGACCAAGTTCGTTCAGATCTGATCAGATCAAGAGATATATTTCAAAAATTTTTCTCTTGATCCCAATCAGATCTTGATATGTTTCAAATCTGATTATTATTATTTTAAAAATCAAAATAAAATTAGATAAATTAAATTAGATTTAACTTACCTTGATATGGATAATCCTATTACCCGTTGATGATCCTGTATGCAGTGGAAGGTTCTGGATCTAGCCATGCAAGTGCCTGGCCTCTACCGATATCCACTTGGGCTGGATCTAGAGATCCTCTTCTTCTCTATCACGTCTCTAAAAATCAGATCTGAATCTGATCTGGAGGATCTTCAAAACTCCTTTTGAAGATCAGCAATCGTCCTTTGCAGTAGCACAGCCTTCTAGCTTTCAGTCGCCTTTCTTTGATCTGGATTGCACCGACCAAAAATCCAAAACTCCTTTTGGACGTGGAGAGGAGAGAGAGAAGGTGGTTTAGCATGGAGGAAGAGGGGAGAGGTAGCCTTGGGGTGTGGGAATTGTGATTCCTTTCAATCACTTCCAATCACAATTTGAGTTGGACGCAGGGTCTTATTTATAGACTAAGCGTGATCCAACTCCTCTTCTTCCCAACCAATCACAACTCTTTATGAAATTAGATCTAAATCTGATTGGTGGGAATAGAGTCCCCTAGATTCCTCCTTAAAGGATGCCTAAGATCAGTCAAAGTTGGTTCTTACGAGAACTCTAATTGGAATCCAAAAAGGAGATGGAGTCCTTGTCCAACAAAGACTCCTAGGTGCCTCCAACTTGGGCACACACCTAGGGAGGCGTGCACCCTCCTCCTTGCTAGGTTCTGGTAGGGGGACAAGCCCCCACCAGCTCTCCAATAGGTGCATGACATATGGTCACAAGTCAAAGTGTCAATGGTCAACATTTGACCAGTCAAAGGTAGACTTTTGACCAAAGTCAAAGAACAAGAAATGGCAGGTGACCAAAAATGGCAGGTAATGTCTTGCAAAATAAGACAACCTTTTCTGACTTGGACAACCTCCAGTCAGACCATATGAAGGCCTCTGATTGAGCACAAACTCCTTTGGCTCAGATAGGACAGCTTATTTATGATAGCAAAAGAAGAATGTTAGGTTCAATCAAGTGCTAGCATAATTTTCTTGAACCTAATTGAATCTCATTCAGATCAATCATACTGGACCAGTTCAATTGATGATCACCAGATTCAAACCCTTATTTGTGTTACCCAGTTCGGTTCAGTTCTGTATGATAATGGGATATGTCATGATCTCTATCATCGACATCATCGAAACTCCTTTCGATGGATCAGAACTCTTCTTATTCGAACAGCTAGAATGATCGATCATCTAAATCATTCTAATTGCTCCCAAAATCCACCAATGACACCTAGCAGTATATGGTGGCAACCTATCAGAGCTGAATGTGAACCTCTTGGTGTAGCTACCTGTGTGATTAAATTCTTCTATCTTGAGCCCCGATCAGATTAGGATTAAGGTAAACTCGTCAAACCCTAGTCTCTATCATATGATGTAATCATTCGATTCGAGTCCAATGTGAAAATCTAAATAGAAACTCTTTCTATCATTTCACTCTGCCATGGCCATATACTTCTGAACTTGATTTTCATGATCATCATAGGGCTGCTCCTCTACCACCGAGGTAGATAGATTCTATCTTGATGCCTCCAGTTCCTATAATGAACATGCTATAGCCAACATACACCTCAGGATTCCATATGGCTAGGAGATCGAGTAATGGTGTAGTCAAACTATAACACCCTCAAAGAGAACTATCAATGCATCTCAGGTCAAAGAACCAGATACACTACTGCAGCATCGAGTCAGTCATTGACGAGAAGGTAGACTCCCTAATGACTACTCGAGATGGTCACACTCAGTGCCCTCGTTCTCTAACGAGTACCTATACTCTCGCTTCGGTGTCTCCACACCATAGACTTAAGACTCATCTACTAAAGAGAAGCGATTGTACACCAACCTTCTGGATCAATCACCATCCTCATGATGATCCTATGGTCGGAAGCATTTTATGAGTTAATAATGATTATTCATGTCTTAAATTTTCAACTCTTGAAAATATGAATTATCATTATCATTAATTCAAAGGATGTATCGCAGACACTAAATACACATATGTAATAGAGAAAATAACCTATTTTATTGATATTAGTCAAAATTATAATTTTGCCCTTAGAAGTATATTATAAGTGTCAACCAATTCTGGCTTCTAGGGCACATATATCTAACACATTTGACCAGTCAAAGGTCAACTTTTGACCAAAGTCAAAGGATGAAAAATGGCAGGTGACCAAAAATGGTAGGTATTGTCTTATAAAATAAGACAACCCTTTTCTGACCTGGATAAGCTCCAATCAGACCAAGTGAAGGCCTCTGATCGAGCACAAACTCCTTTGGCTCGGGTAGGATAACTATTTATGATTGTAAAAGAAGAACGTTAGGTTCAATCAAGTGCTAGCATGATTTTCTTGAACCTAATTGAATCTCATTCAGATCAATTAAACTAGATTAGTTCAATTGATGATCACTAGATTCAAACCCTTGTTTGTCTGACCCAGTTAGGTTTAGTTCTATATGGTAATGGGATATATCATGATCTCTATCATCGACATCATTGAAACTCTTTTCGATGGATCAGAACTCTTCTGATTCGAACAGCTAGAATGATCGATCATCTAAATCATTCTAATTGCTCCCAAAATCCACCAATGACACCTAGCAGTATATGGTGGCAATCATCAGAGCTGAATGCGAACCTCTTGATGCAGCTACCTGTGTGATTAAGTTCTTCTATCTTGAGCCCCGATCAGATTAGGGTTTAGGTGAACTCGTCAAATCCTAGTCCCTGTCATATGATGTAATCATTCGATTCAAGTTCGATGTAAAAATCTAAATAGAAACTCTTTCTATTATTTCACTCTGCCATGGCCATGGGCTTCTGGACTTGATTCTCATGATCATCATAGGGCTACTCCTCTACCACCGAGGTAGATAGATTCCATCTTGATGCTATCCAGTTCTCACAATGAACATCCTATAGTCAACATACACCTCAGGGTTCCGTATAGCTAGGCGACCGAGTTATGGTGTAGTCAAACTATAATACCGTCAAGGTGAACTGCCGATGCACCTCAGGTCAAAGAACCAGACACAGCACTGCAGCATCAAGTCAGTCAATGATGAGAAGGTAGACTTCCTAATGACTACTCGAGGTGGTCACGCTCTGTACCATTGTTCTCTAACGAGTTCCTGTACTCTCACTCTGATGTCTTCACACCGTAGACTCAAGACTCATCTACTAAAGAGAAGCGGTTGTACACCAACCTTCCAGATCAATTACCATCCCCGTGATGATCCTATGGTCGGGAGCATTTTATGAGTTAATAATGATTATTCATGTCTTAAATTTTCAACTCTTGAAAATATAAATTATCGTTACCATTGATTCAAAGGATGTATCACAGACACTAAATACACATATGTGATAGAAAATAACCCATTTTATTGATTTTAGTCAAAATTATAATTTTACCCCTAGAACTGTATTACAAGTGTCAACCAATTCTGGCTTCTAGGACATATATATCTAACAATGGGACCCATAAAGGTAGAGTCCCGGTCCAATGGGTTTCTTGATCATAGAGTCCTAGACCATTGGAACTCTTGATCAGCTATTAGATTAGGTAGAAACTCCTATTATGTGTGACCTCATATATTTGAACCCTAAGTCGATTGCATAGAAACCAATTTTCTATACCAATCGATGTGACTATCTAGTAATGGTACCCGATGTCTAGATAGGTTGAATAGTCACAATGCAACATCGACGAACTTATGACATATGGTTACCGTATAATTCATCTTCTTGACCTCAATGCTCAAAAGATGACCTAAGATTTAACTATCAATCCTAAAAAATCATCTACAGTGTATTTCAAAATTTAGTATTCATCGAATGAACCACCCCAATCGAGGTTTTGCAAAATTAAAATACAATGATGCACTTGCTTCAACACTTGGAGGGGTCAATCCCATTTTAAGTCACACCCCGACTTCATAAGTACTTGATTGCACCCAGTAGCCTTTCGTCATTGAATTAGAAATTTAGGTAGTCCAGTATCTAAGTATGGTGAGTTGCTTGCAAGCCACTGTGGTGATCTCAAGTCTAAGGAACACTTATACCCATAACCTTTACGAGCAACTCTTGATAGCAGAGACCTCCGCAATTGGGTCATGTTTAGTGAAATGTATCTCTATACTTCACTTGCTTGCCATACTAGTACTTCATACTCCTTGGCTAAGAGGACAACCAACATATATGGCATACAACAACTTACACTCAATATATTGTCATCCTAGGTAACAATGTGTCATTTGGTCGCGAACAAGTTTAAGGACTAAACGACAAATCCTCCTTTATCAAGTCTAAATAGTTCTAAGGACTTCATCATAGAAGAGTTCATTACAGGAAGATGCACAAAAGTGATGAAAAATTAGAATTATTATTTTATTTACTAAAAATTTAAGTATATTTTTATAATTAGTTTAATCATTTACAATCTAAATGATTGATTTTAAGATATATTTTCCAACATTACCTTGCTTGAATCTTCTACTGACCTGCAACCCCTGCAATAAATTACAAATATAGTAAGGGCTTCTAGTATCCAATACCCAATCAATAATATCACAAATAGAGAAATTGCAAGAAGTTATTATATAAGTACGTTGTTCTGCAATAATTTGCTTCTTCCTTGACCTTTTTGGATCCAGGGTGGCAGTGTACTAAGGATAGTTTTTCTTTCAATGCCCTTGCTTCTTTCAGAAGAAGCACTTCACTTGACTCTTGTCAGGCTTAGTTTTCTTGGTCTAACCCTGCATAGATGTCCCGGCCTGAACTTGCACCTTCTTAGACTTCTTCTTCTTGTTCTTCTTTCCTTTCTTAAAGGATCAAGAACCAGAAGAAGATCCTGCCACCAGATTCATAGACTCTTTATGGAGTTGGTGATTCTTTTCAAAGTTCTAAAGCAATTCTAGCAACCCATTGTAATTGACTTCAGGCTTTGTCATTCTATAATACATAGAAAAAGGGAGGTAGGACTTGGGCAACGAGTTCAGTATAGCATCTTTTCCTAGCTGCTCATGCAAAAAAAAGCCAAGCTTATTTAAACGCTCAATCAAATCGATCATGTACAGTACATGATCAGTGACTGAAGCTTCATCTCTGATCCTCGTGTTGAAGATGGCACAACTAGTCTTGTGTCTCTTAACATTGTCAGATGCGCTAAAAGACTTGTTCAACACTTGAAGTATGTCTTCTAGCTGAGTTGACTCGAACCTACGACTGAACTCATTGCTCATAGCTGCAGCATGATGCAACACACTATAATTCAGTCATTAAGCCACTTCTTGTTAGATATGTGTGTCCTAGAAGCCAGATTGGCTGACATTTGTAATACACTTCTAAGGGCATGATTATAATTTTAACTATAAATAATAAAATGAGTTATTTTTTATCATAGTGTGTACTTGAAAGTATCTATGATCCATCCTTTAAGTTAATGATAATGATAGTTCATATTTTCAAGAGTTAAAAATTTAAGACATGAATTTTCATTATTAACTTATAAAATGCTTTCGACCATAGGATCATCATGAGGATGGTGATTGATATGAAAGATTGGTGTACGATCGCTTCTTTTGGATAGATGAGTCTTGAATTTATGGTATAGAGATACTAGAGCGAGAGTATAGGTACTCATTAGAGAATGAGGGCATCGAGTGTGACCACCTCGAGTAGTCATAAGGAAGTCTACCTTCTTATCGATGATTGGCTCGAAGCTGCAGTGGTGTATCTAGTTCCTTGATCTAAGGTGCATCGGTGGTTAACCTTGAGGGTGTTATAGTTTGACTACACCATAACTCAATCTTCTAGCCATTCAAAACCCTGAGGTGTATGTTGGCTATAGCATGTTCATTGTAGGAATTGGATTGCACCAATAAAGGATCTATCTACCTCAGTAGATGAGGAGCAGCCCTACGATGATCATGAGAATCAAGTCCATAAGTCCATGGCCATGGCAGAGTGAAATAATAGAAAGAGTTTTTATTAGGATTTTTACATTGGACTTGAATCGAATAATTAATTCATATGACGAAAATTAGGGCTTGACGAGATCACCATAACCTTAATTCGATCGAAGCTCAAGATAGAGGAACTTAATCACATAAGTAACTGCATCGAGAGATTCACTTTTAGTTCTGATGGGTTGCCATCATATGCTGCTAGGTATCACTGGCGGATTTTGAGAGCAATTAGAATGATTTGGATGATCGATCATACTAGTTGTTTGAATCAGAAAAGTTCTGATCCATCAAAAGGTGTTTCGATGATTTTGATGATAGAGATTGTGATATATCCTATTACCATATAAAACTGAACCTAACTAGATTATACAAACACGAATATAGATCTGGATTGTTAGATATATGTGCCCTAGAAGCCAGAATTGGCTGACACTTATAATATACATCTAGGGGCAAAATTATAATTTTAACTAAAATCAATAAAATGGATTATTTTCTATTACATATGTGTATTTAGTGTCTGTGATACATCCTTTGAGTTAATGATAATGATAAATTATATTTTCAAGAGTTAAAAATTTAAGACATGAATAATCATTATTAACTCATAAAATGCTCCCAACCATAGGATCTTCACGAGGATGGTGATTGATCCGGAAGGTTGGTGAACAATCGCTTTTCTTTAGTAGATGAGTCTTGAGTCTATGGTGAGGAGACACCGAAGCGAGAGTACAGGTACTCGTTAGAGAATGAGGGCACTGAGCGTGACCACCTCGAGTAGTCATTAGGAAGTCTACCTTCTCATCAATGACTGACTCGATGCTGCAGTAGTGTGTCTGGTTCTTTGACCTGAGGTGCATCGGCAGTTCACCTTGAGGGTGTTATAGTTTGACTACACCATTACTCGATCTCCTAGCCATATGGAACCCTGAGGTGTATGTTGGCTATAGCATGTTCATTGTAGGAACTGGATTGCATCAAGATGGAATCTATCTACCTCGGTGGTAGAGGAGCAGCCCTATGATGATCATGAGAATCAAGTCCAGAAAGCCCATGGCCATGGTAGAGTGAAATAATAGAAAGAGTTTCTATTTAGATTTTCACATTGGACTTGAATCGAATGATTACATCATATGACAGAGACTAGGGTTTGACGAGTTCACCTTAACCCTAATCTGATCGGGGCTCAAGATAGAAGAACTTAATCACACAGGTAGCTGCACCAAGAGGTTCGCATTCAGCTCTGATGGGTTGCCACCATATACTGCTAGGTGTCACTGGTGGATTTTGGGAGCAATTAGAATGATTTAGATGATCGATCATTCTAGCTGTTCGAATCAGAAGAGTTCTGATCCATCGAAAGGAGTTTCGATGATGTCGATGATAGAGATCATGACATATCCCATTACCATACAGAACTGAACCTAACTGGGTCACACAAACAAGGGTTTGAATCTGGTGATCATCAATTGAACTGATCTAGTTCAATTGATCTGAATGAGATTCAATTAGGTTCAAGGAAAATCGTGCTAGCACTCGATTGAACCTAACGTTCTTCTTTTACTATCATAAATAAGTTGTCCTGACTGAGCCAAAGGAGTTTGTGCTCAATCAGAGGCCTTCATATGGTCTGACTGGAGGTTGTCCAAGTCAGAAAAGGTTGTCTTATTTTGTAAGACATTACCTGCCATTTTTGGTCACCTGCCATTTCTCGTTCCTTTGACTTTGGTCAAAAGTTGACCTTTGACTGGTCAAATATTAACCATTGATACTTTGACTTCTGTCCACGTGTCATGCACCTATTGGAGAGCTGGTGGGGGCCTGTCCCCCTACCAGAACCTGACAAGGAGGAGGGCGCACGCCACCCTTGGCGTGTGCCCAAGTTGGAGGCGCCCAAGAGTCCCTGTTGGATAGGGACTCCATCTCCTTTTTGGATTCCGATTAGACTTCTCCTAAGAACCAAGTTTGACTGATCTTAGATGCCATCTAAGGAGGAATCCAAGGGACCCTATTTCCATCAATCAGATTTAGATTTGATTTCACAAAGGATTGTGATTGGTTGGGAAGAAGAGGAGTTGGATCACGCATAGTCTATAAATAAGACCCTGCGCCCAACTCAAGGTATACCTTTAATCAATTGAAATTCCCATGCCCCAAGGCTGCTTCTTCTCTCCTCCTCCATGCTAAGTCTGCCTTCTCCCTCTTTTCTCCATGCCAAAAGGAGTTTGGGATCTTAGTTGGTGCAATCCAGATGAAAGAAAGGCGACAGAAAGCTAGAAGGCTGCACTACTGCAAAGGATAACTGTTGATCTTCAAAATGTGTTTTGAAGATCCTCCAGATTAGATCCAGATCTAATTTTTGGAGATATGATAGAGAAGAAGAAGATCTCCAGATCTAGCTTGAGTGGATATCGGTAGAGGCCAGGCACTTGCGTGGCTAGATCTAGAACCTTCCACTGCTTATAGGATCATCAACGGATAATAGGATTACCCAACATCAAGGTAAATTAAATTTGATTTAATTTATTTAGATTTTATTTTTATTATTAAAATAATAAGAATTAGATCTAAAATATCTTAGATCTAATTAGGATCAAATAAAAAAAATTTTGAAATATATCTCTTGATCTGATCAGATCTGAACGAACCTGGTCCGGGAAAAATCAGGATTTCCCTTCAACTGGTATCAGAGCCAAGGTTCTAAAAGTATTTAGATCTAATTTTAAATTTATTTTAATTAGAAAATAAATGATTTCAGATGTCACATGAGATGTGATCAGATCTAAAATCAGAAAAAAATTAAAATTAAATGATTTGGATCTAAGATTAGAAAATATGCATGACTAGTTCTAAAATAGAATAGTTCTATAGAATAGTCTTGCATGTTTTTAATTTAATTTGATTAAATCATATTTTAGATCTATTTATTTACTATTTTTTGATATTATAATTATTATAATAACATCTAAAAAATAGTAAATAAAAATTATTTAATTTTAAACATCATATGAGATATGATTGATGCATGTCTAGACTAGTTGTAGAATAGTTCTACATAGTTGTCTAGATTAGAATTTATTTTGATAAGATCAATTTAAATCTAATTTTTTAGATTATTATGAGATAATTTAGATCTGAAAATATGCATGATTCGATACATGAGATGTATGCAAAATATGCCATGATTAGATCTAATTTGTATATGAGATATATGATATAGATCTAAAATAGTTTTGTAGTATTACATGTTCCTGATTAAGGCGTTCCTCTTGGCCGTCCGGTCATAAGAATGAAGAAGGGTTTAAAGGCCCTCTCCTCCATTCCGATGGGGTGTTCTTATGACGTGTAGGGGTGCTGCACGTTCGTCCTTAATCAGAAACCCAAAACTTACTTTCTGCAAAACCCTAGATCCTGAAACCCTAGGATTTATTGTGCATATTTTGTTTATGAACCCTACTTAATTAAGAATTAAGATTATGAAATATTAATTAGGTCTAAAATTGAGAATTTTCAGATCTAAGACATATTCATAATACTGGGTTCGGGCTTGGGTAGCTCAATTAGGTCTAAGCGGTTGATCAAACCGAATCAAGAGTTGGTTAGATGGGATCAACAATGCTTAAATTGACCAGCCTAATAGGATTAAGTCTGGGTCAAGATCGAGTCACGATCAAGCAAGACCTAATTAGGCTCAGAGGTTAGAGTCTGGATTGTAGGCTAACCCAATTGGTTCTGGCTCAATAATTTGGTGTCTAAGGTAAGTTTGGCACATACGACTGACTGGTTTTTAATTGGGAGCTACTCGATCTGAATGCATTCTTGTACGAGTTAATGGCATATCCCTTCCACCGGTCTCACTTATCTAGCCATATCTGTTAACCCAGTTCTGATTTGAGGTGGTCAATAATTCGAGCTAACCCATGCCACTAGGTTAGTCATAATTGTTATGACTATGACAAGTCTAGTTTAATGAGACCTAGATCAATTCTCCCTAAGAAAAGATTAAGTCTGAGGTCTTCCACCATTGTAGATGTGCGGGCCCTTCCTGAGGTTGATTGTTCTCGACTGGATACAGTGGCTCAGTTGCACCGAAAAGATGCAACCATGTCTATTAGGCATTGGATGCTATGGGCTGGAGGATGAGTTAGGCTCAATATTCTAGATACGGTGAGAGACTCAGTTAGGAATTCAATCTGTGCAAATGGTGGGTCTGACTTAACTAAGGGGTGGATCAATATTTTGGATATGATGAGATTCATGAATTAGAGATCAAGTTTGAGTGCACCATGATTAGAGAATCATTGAACAAGAGTTGTTTACTCATTGGCTAACCCATCACCAATAACTGTTAGGTGAGGTGATGAGTCAGTTGGTGAGACCGCACCACCCACTAGAAATTATTAATCGTGAAGATTTTTGCATCTCTATAGAGGAAGTGTAGGGATCCGAGAAAATAGTGGAAGCTAATTTATTTAAAAAAAAATAAAATAAAATTCCTAAATAAATTAGTCAAAGTCATAATTACAATATCTAACTAGAATCTTTGACTCTCTGTAGAAAAATATCTACGTCCAATCCATTAGCACTATCCTAGACAACATAGACTGACCGGACCCAATTATAAAGATTGGCTCAGGAACTACAAAATCATTTTGGGGTTCCAGAGGTTAACCCATATATTGACCGGACCCTCCCACCTTACCAACCCATCCATCCACTGAACAAAGAGCGTCTCTAAAAAAATGGATAGACGAAGATAATAAAGCCAGATATTACATGTTGGGCTCGATGTCTGATGAGCTCCAGCGTCAACATTAAGATATTGGGACTGCTCGCCAAATATTGGCTCACCTACAGGAGATGTTTGGTGAATAGAGTCGCGCAGCCAAGTATTCAAGTCACGAAATGACTTTTTAAGGCTAAGATGCTGATGGGCAGTCAGTCCAAGATCACTGTCTGATGATGATCAAAGATATGAAAGAGCTTGAGAAGCTCAATGTGAAGTTAGACTTTGATCTGCAGAATGATATTATTCTGCAATTTTTGACTCATGCATATGGGCAATTCATCATGAATTACCACATGCATAAACTTCAAAATTCCTTGGCCAAATTAATGAACATGCTGGTCACCGCTAGCTTTCTATGAAAAGTTCTAAAACTCAGTTCTTGCTATGGAACAGACTTCTTTTCTAAAAGAAAGTCTTATGAAAGAAAAAAAAGTCTGTGAAAAAGCAGAAGGTGGAAGGAGCGAAGAAGAAGAAGGCAGAGCCGAGGATGAAAATCT